>VDFB02105785.1:254253296-254274963 GCA_007258455.2 Sequoia sempervirens | reverse complement strand
GCACAACAATAATTCAAACATAATATAATATCATATCTCACTTGAAAGGTAAATCTCTATCATAAAGCCTCAAGAGATAACTCCAAGGTCTCTAATGTCAGGTCTTGACAATGCATAAACAACTCAGTGATAATGTGAAAATGTTGGTAATCACAATGGAACCTTACTACAAGCAAAATACTAAATCTCAATTTATCAGATCTGACAATATGATGATATTTCAATCCTAAATTTAACCCAATAATCAAAGAAATAACAAAAGATAAGGGTTTCAAATAGATTTCCAAACTTAATATTAAACCTAAGATTAACAATGCAAATGACCAATACTTGAAATGGACCAATCCCTTAAAACTGATCTGTACTTGACCCAGATAAATCTGTAATCTTATAGAAATAGTGCAATCTTCTAAGGTGTTAGGATTTTAAAATCATGAACATTAATTCAAACAACCCTATTGCAATCGAAATGAATAAACCTCCACAATCAAACATAAGCACAATGAATATAAAAATCCAGGCTAACTTTGCAAAGAAACTAACAATCAGTTGGTTGCGAAAAGTATGGACCAAGGATTGCTGTAACACTTCAAATATCAAACCATAAACATTATTAAATCAAATGTAATCTAAATATCAACCTCCTCAAAGCAATTCTAAAGATAAAACGACAAGAACCATGCAAGATAAGAAAAACACAAGTATGGCATCAAATCACAATGTCATTACTTGCATCAAATTATCCACTATAGCAACAATTCCAGCTTTCTGTTACAATATTTGCTTGAGAACAACTACATGCTAACACTTGCTCTACTTAGTTCGCTCTAACTAGCTCTCTTTTTGTCTATATCTAAATCTTCTTCTTAACCCTTACAAATGAGGCAAAATTCCCAATTTATAGAACCCCCAAAACATGTTGGCCTAGATAAGATTTTACAATAATAACAAGGCCCAACAAGTCGGCGAAGAGAAATTCAAAATAATAAAATATGTATTAAATGCATGAACTTCATCCAGGTTGGCCTAGGATCTCCAATGTAGCTCGGACCAATGCATGGAAAAATAATAGGGAAGCACAAGTCTCAATGTAGCCAATCATTAACTGCCTTCCCCTTTGTCCTTATTTTGATCTAGCATTTCATGAACCTTCAAAAGCACACTATCCAAGTTAGCCATAGGGCAAAGGAAAAACCCTAAGTTATGTTTCAATTGATGCAATTTCCTCCCTTGATTGTTTTACCAACTTATCCCAATCAACCCTATAGGTTAGGTATTTATCAATGACAGCAATGTATGTGGCCGCATCATCCAACTGGTGCTCAGAATTGGAATTATCATTAATTGGGGCATAAACATCATTCCACCACTTCCTCAACTATTCCAAACTTAAATATTTGGGAGCAATCTTCCTTCTCCCTATCATAATCTCAAAAAGGCAATGGAGCCATTGTACACACCAGCTAGGGTATCATCAATCTACATCCTCTATTTGTAAATATTTTTGAAAAAATTCTGCCTAATTTGTAATGCTTCAAACCACTCCCAAGGCTCAGCAGCTCTCGAGGAAGGAAGAATTTTATCACTTACTAGCTTTTCCTTGGTGTACTCTATGATAGTTCTGGTTTTCTGCAACAAAAGATCTGTATCTTTCCTATCCTATGCCAACACTACCTTTAACCAATCAGTTTCCCTAATAGCATCCTTTCCAGTCAAAAAAATCTCCTTGATGGCTTCATTACCTTTGGTTCGCACCCCTTGCAACCAATTTGCAGTGGCAAGAGTGGAAGCTTTCATATTTTCAAGCTCGGTAATGGTCTCCTAAGGAAAAGGCTTTGCAGTAGAAACAGAGGGGTTAATAGACTGTAAGGGCTTCATCAAATCTTCCAAGTATTTCATGAGATTCTCATTTTCTTTCTTTAGCTCCTGCTTGGTCTTTATTTCCTTTCTCAATCTGCCCAAGATGACTGTACTAGACCCCTCATAATCCTCAATCCTGCTCAATAGATGTAGGCCCTAGATTGAACGTCTGATCATTGTAATCCTTTCTAGCCACATCATCTCTATTTTTATCTAAAGTAGGGGTGGCAATGTGAACAACTCTGTTATGAGCTTCATCCCTTTCAATCCTCTAAATCACCCTAGCCTTTCTTTTACCTTTATCTTTTCCAATCTTGGCTAGTAGAGCATCCCAATTTGGTGGACTATCTTCCACAACAACTTGTTTTCTCTTTATCTCCTTGTCCAACCAACCAGGGATAGTGGATTCCAATTGCACCTCAGCCTATTTTTTCTCTTCTTGTTGACCTTTAGGTGCTTCCTCACTCAAATTCTATTTCTCTGGAGTCTCATCTGTCTTTCTTTCCTTTTCTTCAGCTTGTTCTTCTTCTTGTTCAGGTGATGGACCCTTCACTATTTCCTCTTCTTTTGGAGGTGACTTTGCATAAGCCACCAAAGGATACCACATTACCTTTTCAATTTCTCCCTCTGTACTATTGAGATCACCCTCATGAAACTCTTCTCCTTCAGTATCTGGATGATCTTCAACATTTTCTGACTCACCTGGTTTACCTTGAGCCTCATGAGTAGAAGGCACATCATCATGTTGCTCCTCATGAGAAACCACTGGAGGGAGATCTTACTTAGGCACACTATCCTTTGGAGAAGAAGTCCTAGACCTCCTTGTATACACCTTAGCCTTCTCCTTTGAACTTTCAACATTTACCACTGGTGGGGTAACTTCTTCCCCTCCTACCTTGGAGCTTGCCTTCTCTGAAAATTTTATCATTCTCCTCCTTTTGGGTACAGGATCATCAGCCTCAGGATTCTGCCCTTCAGTATCTTTCTGCTCAAACTTATTAGTCCTTGTCCTCTTCTTGGCCTTTGGCGTTCTCTATTTTTCTGCTTCCTGGGCTTCTATTTCTTGAACACCTTTTATCTTTATTTTGAAAGGAGAATCCAACTTACCCTTGCCCTTAGGATCTTGCTCAGTAGATTCTTCAGAGGTGGAGTGAGGATCCAAATCTCCCATTAGCACATAGGTGCACTGTACACCATCATTTTCCAACTCCCATAGCTTATGCTTTAGCCACATCCTAGTAAATTTGATAACTGGATCCACCAGTTGTTTTAATTCTATCTTTTCCTCTTCCAACCAATCCACATCACCAATTGGTCTATCTTTTATGGCCTCATAAGCATGATCCTAGATCAAGTTTCCATCATCGTCAAGTTGGTCTGGGATTGCCTTCACATTGTATAGTCAGATTGATTCAACTGGAAGGTGAGAAAACTTCTTCTTGCTGACCTCAAATTCATCACTGCAGTTGGCCCAGTAGTCCTCCAAATCTACCTTATGGCTATACTCTCTGCTGGCCTTCTTTTGGGCTTCCCCTGTAATATCAAACCTGGACCTCTTGGAGTGGAAATACAAGCCAAGAGTACTCATTTCTTCTTCTGAAGCTTGGGCAGAACCAATGGAAGGAAAAGCCTCTCTAGTACCAATCCTCAAGGGGAAGTGTCCACCAAATCCAGTCTGATGCATGTCCCTCTTGACAATGGCATCAAAGTCACGGATCTGCCTAGTGACCTCCAACAGTAGAATGTGATCAGTAGGGTATCTTGGAAGTCTTTATGGACCTCTCTAGCAACCATCAATCTGAATGTAGGAGAAAGTTGGGAACTGAATAAACCATGCCCCATATTTCTTGATGAGTTCTTTTGCTGGATCTTAAATCCTGACATGCTCTGCACCTTGAAGCAATCTAGTGATATGCATGGTGAATGCATCATTCACCCTCGTATAGCTCAAGCTTCCTAGATGCAACTGAGGGTAAACCTCATAGATAATATCCTATCCAGAGGTGCCCCTTGTAGGGGTGGAATCTTGCAAGCGTGTAGACCAAATATGAGGTCATTGTGAAGGACTTTGTTTGCAACACATTGGAAAATTGTTCATGAATTACTTCGCTAATGACCCCTACCCAATGGTAGTTAATCTTCTCTTGCTCCATCCTCAGAATGACATGGCACATCCAATTCTCAAACATGCTAGCATTCTTCAATCCAACCACCCTGCTGAGAAGGGTGATGGCATCATAATACTCCTTAAACTTTGCTCTGAATAACTGCTTAGTCAACTTGGAGTAGTGTGACTTAGGCTTCTCCAGCTAGGAATTGATAAACTATTGTGACTTCACAGTTTGTTCATCATAGAACTCTTGAGCTACCTTCATGTTGAATCCCACCACATGAGACCTATCTGGCATATCGAAAGTTTGAGCAATGGAAACAAGGTTGAGATTTTCTACCACTCTCCATTGAGGACCAATTATTCTCTGTGTGTCCTGATCATAGTGTCTAGCACACTCGAGGACTAGCTCATAACACTACACCGTAGAAGGGAAAATAGCAACATGTGACAATCTTGATTCCATCATCCTTCTAGCCACCAAAGGAGAATCCTCTGCTGCCATTCTTCCTTTAAATTCCTCATAGTCCCAGAGGCCAACATTTGTATTAGTCACCTATGACCATACCGATGTAATCTTACTCTCAGGGATCTTGCTCCTGATATCCATCTTGATCTTTTCTGCATCGGACATTGAAGACCCAATTGCTGCCTTGCTAGATTCTACCTGCACTCAACATGGAAATCATAATAAAAACCATAGGAAAGGGAAGGTTAATCCATAAAACACCATTAGAATAAGCCTCATACAATAAATATGTTATTAAAACTCATATAAAATGCTCTTGATAAACTTCGGGTTTTTGAACCATCCAGGGAATCCAAGCCAGGGGGAATTTCGGGAAATTCTGGGCCAGACAGATTCCAGCGGAATAATCAATAAAACACCTACTAACAATTAAATCTGATCATTATCCATCAATAAACCACATAGGAGATCATAAGATAGCATGAATAAAACATAAAATACATCACAAATCATTAATAAATCATGCTATTCCATATTTCCTTACATTTCACCAAATTTTGGGAAAATCCGCCAGAGATGGATTGTCCCAAAGGCAGAGACACTTTGCAAATCTGGAAAAATAGGGAACCAAGGACTTCGAGAAAATCTAGAGTCAATGAAAATCTGTGGATAAGGTAAAATTCTAAAAGCAATGCAGATTCTGGGAACTCAAAGGAAATCAAGAAAACGACGGAGATCGGGAAAATCCAGGGTTGACAGAAATCCGCAGAGTATATGAAATTCTGAAAATGACAATGGATTTTAGAAAAACCAAGGAGATCAGGAAA
Organism: Sequoia sempervirens; assembly: GCA_007258455.2. NCBI lineage: Eukaryota > Viridiplantae > Streptophyta > Pinopsida > Cupressales > Cupressaceae > Sequoia > Sequoia sempervirens. The sequence continues at coordinate 254,269,697 of VDFB02105785.1, read as the reverse complement.
ATCCAGGGTTGACAGAAATCCGCGGAGTATATGAAATTCCAAAAAAGACAATGGATTTCAGAAAAACCAAGGAGATCGGGAAAATTTGCCAGAGACAGATTGTCCCAAGGGAACGCAAGATCTCGGATTGAGGTTGAAACCCGAATTGTGACACGAAATCATGATTTCACTCATAATATCAAATTGATCATGAATTTCAAAGATTTAAGCTTAGAGAAAGTTTGATATAGGCTTTCTATGGATTCCCTTTGCATTCTAAGCCAATTCGAGAACATCATAAAGATAAATGGCGATGCCCTAAGTTAAACCCCATAGATCTGCCATTAAAGCATATATGAGCTCATAATTAAATATTTCGACTGCCAAAGCCTTAGTAGGGAAAACTCACGACCTCTTGAGCACGACCCCTCTCAATGCAAAGGAATATATGAGCTTGAGGCTCGCTTGGAAGACCATAAATCAGACAATGCTATGCAACCCTAGTCGCGAAAAATGTTCAAATAACGCAGAGAATCAAACCCAAATAAGCTTTATAACTTCAAAGCGCTATCTGTAATCATCAATTAGAAGCAAGGCAATTGAAAACATACCATTGTGAACTAAAAATAGATCTCAGAAAGAACAAATGCAAAGTTCAATTGTGTCCACAAAGAACAACGATAGGAAAGCACCAAAGAAATCACCAGCAAATTCACAATTCGCAAACTCAACACCTCAAATCCAAATCCAACACTCACAAGAATGCACTCCTCAGCTGAAATGATGGCAAGCAATAAGCATAATTGCATAATAATCATTTGAAATCACTTAAATACATTGCTTTCCAAAGGTACATACGACATAAATGCAATCGACAAGACAGCCAAAGAACCCAGAAACCCAACAACAAGACAGAATCTGGAAAAATTTGGCCCATGCGGAAATCCGTGAAGACCGAAAATCTCTGAATGACAGTGCACAGTTGGAGTTTGAACAGGATCCGGGAACATCCAGACGAAGTGGAAAGTCCCCAACTTTAGCGAAAATGTGAACTCAACTCAAAACCAAAGATCTTCAATGAATAACTCAAGGGAGACACTTAGGCAATCAAAATAAACATTTTAGCACATGCCAAAGTAAGATAAAACCTCAAAAAGAAAGGGCCAAGAAACCAAAACCAAAGCAAAAGAGGGTCCCTGCTTTCAGTGGGGCGTGTGTTCGAAAACTACACAACACAAACATTAGAGAAATGCGGAGCAAATACATTTCTCCTAGGCCATAGAAAACACCACTGAACAACTGGTTCACACACTAGTGAAAATATCTCACACTGTACAATAATAGAGAAATATAACAACTTCCTAGAAATATAACAATAGGGTATGTGCAAGATCATCATGGAAAAAATAGGCCCTTAAGTGGCAAAAAATTCAGAAAAATCAGAGTTAGGTAGCTTGACATAAAAATTTGAATAAGTTATCTATATTATTTCAAAAATATGTAAGAATAGAATTTGTAGCAAATTGAATGTAGTTTCTAAACTACTAGATTTATTTAAAACATAAAAAATCTATTTGGTGAAAATTTGAAATTTCAATGCAGTAGTAATTAAATTTCAGGGAAGAAGTAAGAAGTAGGTGTCTGTCTGACCACCCTGACCACAATAAAATGATAATATTTTTTATAAGATTTTATATATAAGTAGAAGATTCATGTCTCGATGTGATGTATATTTTTTTGCTATTTTTTTCCAAGTAAATAATTAATTATGAATTTTTTATTACAACTTTTAAAAAATATAAAAATTTGTATGTCTGACCACCTTATATTGGTCAAAACTTCATGAAATTCTTTTCTTTTTAAAATCCTATAGTACACAAACCATAGAATGTGATGCATGTTTCAGATTTTAAAAATGTGATACCGTTTGAAAGCTATAGATGTTTTTCAATTAGCCTATCAATCAGGACTTTAGTCATAATTCAAATAGAAAATGAATAATAATTATTTAACAAATTCAAAGTAAAGCATAATTTATATTGTTGGAAAGCTAAGAATATCCTTTAAAAACCCTTTTAGTTTCATCAATTTTGGGTAAGAAAAAACATCATCAGCCACATACCCTACACATACCCATCATATCGCCACTTTTTGGCCCATCATGATCCTGCACATACCCAAGAATGACAATCAAAAGATGACTCAAGGCAATGGTAGATAGATAAAAAAATCAAAGAAGCAATACTATAAGACCTCTTGTTAGACAACCAAATGCTTAAAGGTACCCATATTTCAATGGTATTTCCATTTCATTAAATAAATTTGGAGATAAGGCCATAGAATGTACAAGTAGAATGAATTAGAATGTTGGATCCTTTTTTGGAAAATGTTTTGCATGCAAGAAATTTAGACATAGAGCTATTGAGTGTAGAAGTTAGGTGATGAATATATTTAATACTGGTAAAATGATTCAATCTTTCAATGGTTACTATTATACATGCAATGTATTTGGACATAAAGCTAACCAATGTAGATCAAGGATGAATGGAAGTTAGTATGGTTAAAAAAAAATTATATGCTACAATTGCAACAAACCTAGACACATTTCAAGATTTTGAAAAAGTAATAATGGAAGGCAGACTAATCTAGGAAAGAGGAATGAATCAGTGAAGAAAATTGATCCTACTGAAGTAAAGAAGGAAATGGAGAATATTTGGAGAAAGAAAGAGGAACCTAAGAATGAGGATGAATCAAATGCACCTATACCTCCATCTAGTGTAGATAATTATCTCGGAAACTAAACCTATGCATGGGCTTAGGGGGAGCAATAATAGAGAAATATAACAACTTCCTAGAAATATGAGGTTTCAAGCAGTGACATGAAGATATATGGTGTAATATGACAAGCTTAAGCTTCTGGAAAAGAAAACGGTAGAAAATATACACATTTGAAGAATTCTAGAGCATTTTAGGATTTACAGTGTATTAGTGAAGTGTTTACTAGCTTTTTGAAACTTGAAGCAATTAATACAAAATTAGGGAAAATTGTAAAGGTGTAAAGAGAGTTTCTAAATCGATTCTAATCACTTGTATGCATTTGGAGAAAAGAAGAGTGAATTGAAAGTGAGTTGAAGGTGATTCCAAGTAATCAGGTGTAGAACATTCAAACCCTAGATTTCATTAAATGTATAAAAGGAATTTACAACTATCTATGCTTTGTGGGTTTGAAATAAAAGTGATTTTATAAGCATTTGAGGTTGAATTGAAGATTACAATGGTTGTACCAATTGTAGTTAACATCATGGAGAGACCTAGACCTAATTTTAAGAGATATTCATTGAACGCTTTTGAGAATGACCCTGAAGATTCTTTTTCAAAGATTCCCTCTAGGGTTTTACCCATTGAAGACACAAGGGTTTACATTCATGGAAAATTGGATGAATATGATCACCAAAATATCAAAGATTTGTGGTCTAAGGAGTTGATTGGATATGATTTCTTGATAAAACCACAATATGCCAACCTAGTATGGAAGAAATTGGATATTTGGAACTAGTTTCCCAATGACAATAGTAATCTAGATGCAAAGTATGTGAGGATTGCATTGAGAAGAATGCATGATAAATCCATGTGGATAGACATGCTTGGACTCATCTCTAAAGAAGTAATCAAAGTTGTAACTAGATTCTATGATACCAGACTTGTACTAGTACTAAAATCTATGAAAAATGAAGTGGTTATGGAGCTAACTAGTACAACATTTGATAGAAGAGCATTGAAAAAAAACTATCACTAACCCTACTATAAAGTATGTTGCAATCATGATAGGTCATAAGATTTACTTCACCAATAGGGATAATTCAGTGTCTATAGCTATAATTTATGTTTCTTATAATATGGTGGTGAATGGGAAGGATTATGATCTATGTGAATTGCTCTAGTAGCAACTTTTGGAGAATCTAAAACAAACCATGGAGAAGTAGTATGCATCTAAATTTGGAACTTTGATTGCGTGCTTATTGTTCTAATTTTTGAGGGAGTTACCTAGAAGAAGATATATTGTTTAGGATAGATGTAGATCAGTGGGTCATCAGATATTTGATTATATGCATAATATTAGTGACTACAAGGCTTAGGATAATGCATTGGTTGCATTCTTTGTAGTATTTTAAAACAAAATGCATGATAGAGAGAGGATTCCCCATAATCTAATGGACAAGTATGCAAATGAAATCACTTCTCTTGCATCTACAAATGAATGCATAATTAAGGTTTTTGAACCTAGAACAATTTGGATTGAGACTCTTGGATACAAGGTTACTGAGAAAGATGTTGAAGGATATATTGAATTATTGCTTAAGAGTTCTAAGGACCCTTCCTTTTCAAAACATTGCACATATGAGGAAAAATCAACTGAAATGCACTTAGAAACATCAACACCTACAAGGAACAAAAGAGTAAAAAAAAAAGTAAACCAATACTTTGCATTACATGGACTTTCAAAAGGTGAAGTAGACAGGTTAAGGGAAATTATAGTAGAAAGGGATGCTAAAGCAGTTGGCGAGTCCTTCGGACCATGAAGATCAAGAAGAAAAACTTCCACCCCTGCCTCTGCATTGCCAAAATACTTTGGTGTTGCAATTGTTAAGGGAAAGAAAGTGGAGCACAGTGCTCTGATATCAGAAGAAGTGATTGAACCCTCTAGACCCAACACTTCGACCACTAAAAGGAAGAATATACCTCTAGTAGCACCCCCTGCTACCTCTAGAAGGAGGAATAAACACAAAGTATCTAAAGAGAGGAATTTGAGTGTTGTAGAAAAAGAAATTGAACTTGGATTGGAGGAAGAAGAAAAAATAAAAAGGAAAAGAAGAAGTAGTGTCTCCACAAATGGTGAAGGCACCTCACAAGAGGCTAGCACTAAAGCAAAGAAGCCCAAGATTAATATTGTGGACACTTCTAAAGAAGAGGAGATAGAAAATGAGAAAGAGGCTTTCACTATTCACATCAACAAGAAGCCTGAGAAGAAAAAGGAGAAGAAATCAAAGGAAGGAATTGTTGGAAAAAAGCAACACTAAGAAGGGGGGTAAATCAATGTTGAGCAAAAATTCAACTTTAGTATTCTGTGATTTAATTTACTTAACCATTCAATAAAAGAAACATGCATCAACAAAATGAAGATAATCTCAACACCATAACACCAAATTTTTTACGTGGAAACCTACATAAATGGGTATGTGCAGGATCATGATAGGCCAAAAAGTGGTGATATGATGGGTATGTGTAGGGTATGTGGCTGACGACTTTTTTTTTACCCAAAATTGATGAAACGAAAAGGGTTTTAAAAGAGATTCTCAGCTTTCCACCAATATAAATTATGCTTTACTTTGAATTTAATTAATAATTATTATTCATTTTCTATTTGAATTACGACTAAAGTCCTGATTGATAGGCTGATTGAAAAACATCTATAGCTTTCAAACGGTATCACATTTTTGAATCAAACATGCATCACATTCTATGCTTCACATACTATAGGATTTAAAAAAAAAAATCATGAAGTTTTGACCAAGTTAAGGTGGTCAGACATACGAGTTTTTATATTTTTAAAAAGTTGTAATAAAAAATTCATAATTAATTATTTACTTGAAAAAAAATACAAAAAAATATGCATCCCTTCCGAACATGAGTTCTCTAATTATATCTAAAATCTTATAAAAAAATATTATCATTTTATTGTGGTTAGGGTGGTTAGACAGACACCCACTTCTTATTTTTTCCCTAAAATTTAAGTACTACTGCATTGAAATTTCAAATTTTCACCAAATAGATTTTTAAAAAATAAAATAAACCTAGTAGTTTAGAAAATACATTCAATTTTCTACAAATTCCAGTCTTACATATTTTTGAAATAATATAGATAACTTATTCAAATTTTTACGACAAGTTGCCTAACTCTGATTTTTCTAAATTTTTTGCCACTTAAGGGCCTATTTTTTCTATGATGATCTTGCACATACCCAAATCCTTAATTAGGAATCAAATAGATCCAAACACACCTCAACATGCTTTCATAAGCTCACATGTTGTGTTAATCACAAGGTTGGACAACACCTATGCCAAACACTATAAACATTAAGTACACGCTTCCTCAAATCAATATGTAACATCTAAACAACATAATTTTCTTGAACACAATCTAGAATAATCGACGAACTACTTAAGACTCATCAAAAACTTCATCCAAGCTTGCATCATACAAATAATTCAACTCAGAACAACTGGTAACACTTATTTGCATGCTGACAAATGAAACTCACTATGCACTACACCAAATCAAGTAAAAACTTGAACAAAAAAAGATACAAGCATTATAAGAAACTTACCACATCTGCACATCCAAAATCCAAACATTGGAGAAATGTGGAGAAAATACATTTCTCCCAAGCCATAGAAAACACCACTGAACAATTGGTTCACACACTGGTGAAAATATCTCGCATTGTACAATGATCCAAAAAGCCAAATTTTGAATATAACAACCTCTGACAACCTTGAATAACCTATAAGATATGCATAGGCATAGAATCAACACAAAAGAAATGTGGAGCATAGTATCAGAGCATACTATGAACATTTTTACAACATAGTTTACCCTATTTATCATTTTTTCTCAAAAGCACCTAGAAACCAATTACCAAAGACATCATCTCAGCTCATTAATTTATTCCAACTCATCTTCAAACTCTGCAACAAAAAGATTGCTCCATGTACTCACAACACTTCCTCAAGATCTCAACTACACATGCACAACTTGTTTTCCTCTTTTTCACAATTTTCTCAATATCCTCGACATCTTCATCACATAGTTGACATTAATGACAACATCAATTAGTAGACTTATGTTGACATCAATGACAACACCTTCATACTTGCAACAAGTGGAAAAAACTAGAAAATAAAGAGAATACAAAAGAGGATAATCTATTTGTATATCACATTTATCAATATCTTACTTATTTCAATTATAATTTCTACAACATATTTACTTCAAAATATTATTTCACTAAGTTGCACCAACCTACTAAAGTGGGTTCAAAGTATAGGCTTAGAAATTACATACTTTGTGATCTCCACCTTATGATTTTATACTCAATATAGTTTGCATTCTTATAAGTGTGTTCTATAGATTATTTTCAATGATTATGATACTTTTTCTATATTGGACATGTTTCCAACTCTCCCTACACTTATTTTAACACCTAAAATCCACCCAAAAAGTATCAAGTAATTCTTTTTGTCTTAGAGACTCAAACATCAAAATGCTAATTTCTATGATACCTATAGATATGAGTGCTTTTCTCTAATTAAAATCATCTTCTAGATAAATTTAATGTGAAAAAAATGTGGACCCTATGTTTTCCTCATGTGTTTTCAAATGGCCATTTCACTTGAACTTGAAATAAAACAATGGTCATGCTTATATTGAAAGATATAATTATAGAATTTCTACCCTCTTCACTTACAACTCCATTACATATGGAGTTATATTCCTCTCTTTAAATTCTATATAGGGTTTTGAAATATATAAATTGAGAAATGTCTACATAAGACCATCTTTTGGATTTCTTCCAAGCTTCCATCTACAATAATTTTGTCTTCTCATCCCTTTATCATTGTTTTCATTTTCTTCCTAATTTCTCTCTGTGAACCATTTGAATCTATACCTTGCACAAACACAATAAACATGCAAACAATTAGATCAAACACAAGATTAGAAACCAATAATTCCTCAAGAAATCCATTTGAAATTTGCAAAAGATAAGAAATGAAAATGAAGAACACAAATGAAACAATTAAATCCTATCTAATGCAAGCAAACTCTTGATCTCTTGAGGGAGTTGGTGCAAATAGGTGTGTGGAGATTTGCCCTTTCCCAACTCCTTGAATGCAAATGTTGATTGAAGATGATTGATCCACTTGATGAAGACTTTGAATGTATGCTCCAAGCTTAAAATCTGCAAAAAAACCTAGCTATGATTCAATGAGATGGATGAGGATTGCTAAGTATTTTAGCATGGTAACTTTGCTTGAGATGTGGATGCTAAAATGAATGGTGAAGCATTGTATTTATAGAATGATAAGTTGAAGAGATGTCCAAATTTGATCAATGTGGGACAAAGATTCAACCAATGATATAATGCCACTTGTCAACATGTGAGAGGATGAAGGTTGAGCAAGTTTTGAGGATTGTGCAAGTTTGAAATTTGAATTTGATGAGATGACATGTTTAGGGGGGATGAAAAATGAGTTAAATGCCAAGTGGGAGACATGTAAGAGACAATGTAAGAGCTTTAAATGCTTTGTTGGATGGACAAGTCCTTTTGGGGGGAGATTTCAAATTTGAGGAATATTCCCACTTAGATGCCTTTTGAATGAAAATAGGAATTATTAAATCAAATAAAATGATTTAATTGTGCAAGTTGCAAAATCTAGAGGATTTGAGTGATTAGGATTAAATTAATCAGATTTGATTAATTTAAGGGGATATTTAGCTGATTTGACAATTTGATTTAGATTTTTGGATTAATTTAAATCAAAAAGAGAGGAATATGATAAGAGGCTAATTAAATAAAGATTTTGATTTATTTAATTAAAAGGGATGGTACTAGATTAAATTAAATAAGGTTTTAATTTATTTAATTTAACAGATAGACTTTAGAGATTTAATCAAATAAATTGATTATTTAATTAAATAGGGATAATTAGATCAGATGAATTGATTTAATTAACAAGGAAAGTGACTTAATTAGACAAAATAATTTATTTAATTAAGAGACGAATATTGATGAATTTAATCAGATAGGGGAATTTGATTAAACAGTTAGACCGAGGGATGATTTAGGAAGAAACGATGTTAGTAGATCAAAGTTAGATGCGCAATGTCAACTTGTACATTTTGCATGTCTACATTTTGCCCCTCTTTGAAGCAATGTACTTGTTGCATTGATTCAAAGAATGATCTTGTCATGATCAAAATCAAAAAAAATTCTAATTTTTCGAATGCCCCACTATTGCCCCAGTGAGAAGAATTGCACTGGTATATTGCCCCCTCGAGATGTTGAATGGGAATGCCAATTGCCAATCAAGATCGCGATAAAATGCGAGAGGAGTGGTTGATGTAGATGAATGGACATTCATTAGCTGTGGGTAGCTTCATGTACCAATTGGGATAGAAATGTTAGTAAAGATAGAAGAATGAAAGAATGAGATGATCATGCAAATGGTGATGACTACTTGCCGTGGAGTTGGGATTTTCAAAGGGCGGATTTCCTTATGTTTGATAATACACGCAGTACGATGCATCAAGGTATCGAGAACCAGGATGGCATTGTACCTAGTGTGATGGACTTTGACTCGACAAATCAGATAGGAGTATTCTTGTTCACACCTGACATACGGAACCCTGTCTAGAAAATAGTTCAGATATTTCAAATATCTCGGACCAAAACATAGGAAGGCGAGCCTTTCTATGTGGTCAACAAGAAACTTAAAACACCCTTGCTATAGACTAAACAAAAGCACGCATGACCAAGGTTATATTACAAAGATATCCAACAAGCACAGCAGACAAAAGATAATGATCGTTGCCCCATTCCTATCTCTCTAAATCCTTTGTTCAGACATCATCGAGAGGTCCTTGGAATGAGCACAATGAGATAAATCAAACAAGATAAAGTAAGTGAGCAGACAAACTAATGTTCTTCGTACCGTTAGCTAAGAGAAATGATGTTTCGAAAGATGGGGGCCAAAACTTATTGCCAAAAGATAATGTCCATTGTCGGAACGGATCCTAGGACATGTTAATGACACGTCGTTTTGTTTACCCAAAGTGGTTGGTTTGATAAAAGTGCCCATTGTCGGAACGGATCCTAGGACAAGCTTTTATCAAACAATGATGAAATTGATTTATGATTTATATGCCATTGATAAGAAAAGAGTTGACCAACTTGCATGCTGACAGACCTATACTTGAGATTTTGACAGTTTAGGTTTTCACGTTTGACTGCTAGACTTGTTTCTGACTGTTTTACCAAAGGTTGAGGATGATGACGATTTATTATGGATGATTGATTATTGCGAGTGTAAGCGAGATGAGGCAGATGGATTTTTTTTCAAATATTTGGATGTTTTTGGAGTTTTGCAATGTTTTGAGGCTGTTTTTGGTATTTTGAGATTTTCCAATGTTTTGATTTTCAATTTTCCAATGTTTTGGGATTTTTGAGATTTTGACCAAGATACTAACCTAAAGACCTATCCTAGGGGCCTCGGGGGCTTATCGATAGATTAGCCTTGCCTACTATACACTTGAAGACCACGAAGTTCGATCGACAACTTGATCGATTTACAGATGAAGATATACATGATGAAATGTCAGTTTATTATGACGAACTCCTATAGGACTGACCTAAATGTCTCGGGGGATGATCAAAGATCAACCTTGCCTACGTTCAAGCTCAGAGACGACGTAGTTCGACAAGACGACCTTGTTTTTGGATTTTGAAATGACTTTTTGACCTGTTTTTGGATTTTGATATGTTTTGAATGTTTTTGGATTTTCTGATTTTCTGATGTTTTTGGATTTTTCTGATTTTCTGATGTTTTTGGATTTTTCTGATTTTGAGGACTTTAAGATCATACACGAATCCGATCCGATGAGAACGTGCCCCCAGCGTGAGGCGATAGACTACTCCGATACAGGCAGGACAAACTGACCTTTTAAGTGGGCCGAGTAGCTCTAGGAGGAATCCTGACACAAATGCAAGACCAAGCTATGGTGCAAATGCGGATGGAAGGGTGAAATGCGATGATATGCGATGAGTGAATGAATGATGCAAAGCAAGTCATGGAGACCAAGATGGATGGAGAGTGCTTATTTACACAAGGTGCCTGTTTACCAGGTTTTCACCAAGGTACTTGCCCAAAGTGCCACCGAAGTGGTTTTCACTAGAGGACGATTTTTTTCTCTTTACTGTTTTCTTGATTTTTTGATTTTTATTTTTTTTTGTTGTCACCAAGACGCCTGTTTGCCAGGTTTTCGCCGAAGTAACCATTTTTTCAGGACTTTTTATGATTTTTTGGATTTTTTGGTTCTATACCTTGAAAGATTTAGGCATAAAACTTTTTGAGATGGGAGCTATTCATTGGCTCCTGTAGGGGTTCCCCTTCGGGTGTTGATAACTGATATGCCCCTGATTTGTAGCTTGCTGTGATGACAAAGGGTCCCAGCCAGTTGGGTTCAAACTTTCCCTTGCCATTTGGGTTCAAGACATTCTTCTGATTCTCTTTTAGCACCAATTCTCCAACTTTGAAAGTTCTGCTTCTGATTTTCTTGTTGTAGCTCCTTTTCAGTCTATTCTGATACACTTGCAGATGGTTTAAAGCATCCAAACGTCGCTCGTCCAACAGTTCCAGCTCGTTTAGTCTTGAAACTCGATACTCCTCTCCGTGATGAGGTTTTGCAATGATACTCTGAGGGATGGTAACTCGATCTCAATGGGCAAGATGGCCTCTGATCCGTAGACCAAGGAAAATGGTGTGGCACCAGTGGGTGTGCGGATGCTGGTTCGGTAAGCCCAAAGGGCAGGATTAAGCTGCAAATGCCAGTCACGACCTGCGTCATTGACTGTTTTCTTAAGGATTTTGAGGATGGTTTTATTTGTAGCTTCTGCTTGGCCATTGCCTTGGGGGTAGTATGGGGTGGGAAAGCGATGTTGGATTTTGAACTTATCACATAGGTCACGGACTTCCTGATTTTTGAATGGTGTCCCATTATCTGAGATAATAGCTTGTGGAACACCATATCGGCATATGAGATAGTTCAGGATGAACTTTGAGATCTGCTTTCCTGTTATGTAGGTCATAGGTATGGCTTCAACCCACTTGGTGAAGTACTCAGTTGCGGTTATAATGAATTTGTGGCCGTTGGATGAGGTGGGTGTGATTTTCCCAATGAGATCGAGTCCCCACTGTGAAAAGGGCCATGGTGTGATGATTGGATGAAGCTCTTGAGCTGGAGCATGGATGAGGTCCCCGTGTTGCTGACACTGTAGACACTTCTTGACATATTCATGTGCCTCTCTGTCCATGGTAGGCCAGTAATATCCACTCCTCAGCAATTTCTTAGACAAGGTCATGCCACTCGAATGAGAACCACAGATGCCGTTGTGCACCTCAGTTAAGGCAGCTGAAGCCTCCTCAGGGTTAAGACATCTTAGTAAGGTTCCTTCTATGCTTCTACGATAAAGGGTTTCTCCTAAAATGACAAAACGAGATGCTTTCTTGATAAAGGTTCGTCTAAGGCTTGAACGCAAATCGGCTGGAATGATACCTATCCTAAGGTATGTGTAAATGTCTTGGTACCACTGATCATTTGGACCAACGATTTCGCCCACAAATTCTGACTCTGGTACCTTGAATGCTGGTACGAGAAGCTGCTCTACCAAGAAGTCATATTTCGGAACATTTTGAGGGATCTCTAAGAGTGATCCAATAGTTGCCATTGCGTCTGCTGCTCTATTGTTGGTTCTTGGTACTTGCTCGAATGTGATGTCAACAAAAGATTCCTTGAGATTTTCCACCATCCTTTTGTATGGAGTTAGCTTATCATCCTTTGTTTGGTACTCATTGTTCACTCGATTTATGATAAGCTGTGAATCTCCATATACCTTCAATGCCATAATGTTCCACTGTACTGCTATCCTGAGACCTATAGTTAAAGCCTCATATTCTGCAATGTTGTTGGTACAAGGGAATGCTAGTTTGTATGATCTTAGTATACAATCCCCTTGTGGAGTGATGAAGAAGATACCAGCTCCTGAACCATGTTGTGTGTAGGATCCATCAAAGTATAGTTTCCAATGAGTAGCTATGTCAATGTTGAAAATGTATTCATCTGGAAATTCTGAAACAAGTGGGCTCTCCGCATAGATAGGTGCATCCGCCAGTTGGTCTGCAATGACCTGTCCCTTGATTTCCTTGCGCTCCACATACTCAATGTCATATTCTGATAATATCATTACCCACTTAGCCATTCTTCCCGTAAGCATTGCCTTTGAAAGAAGATACTTTAAGGGATCAATTTTAGCTATGAGTTTGATCTTGTGTGCCAACATGTAGTGTCTGAATTTTTGGGATGCAAACACCAATGCTAGGCAAGCTTTTTCAATGAATGTATAGTTTAACTCATGGCCCACCATTGTACGGCTAATGTAGTAGATGGCTCTTTCTATTCCATTTTCATCATGTTGTGCTAGGAGAGCACCAAGGGCTGCTGCAGTTGCTGAGATATAAAGGATCAATGGTTTGTTATGAATTGGAGGCCTTAGTACTGGAGGTGTTAACAGATATTCCTTGATTTTGTTGAAGGCTTGTTCACATTTGTCATCGCATTTGTACGTTACCCCCTTGTGGAGTAGGTGAGAGTAAGGGATTTGTTTGTCTGCTAATTGTGCTATGAACCTGCGAATTGACTGAAGCCTGCCTTGGAGACCTCTCAGTTGTTTCAATGTCCTAGGAGCTTCCATTTCAAGTATTGCTTTCACCTTTGCCGGATCAATCTCAATGCCTCTCATTGACACTATGTAGCCCAACAACTTTCCTGATTGTACGCCAAAGACACACTTCTTGGGATTCAAACGAACCTTGTATTCTTCTAGTCTGTCAAAGATAGCACTCAAGACTGATATATGATCCTTCCTCTTTTTGGATTTGCCCAAGATGTCATCGACATAGTCCTCAACTGTTTTGTGGATCATGTCATGGAATATTAGTGTCATGGCCCTTTGGTATGTGGCCCCAGCATTCTTTAATCCGAATGGCATTACGTTCCAGCAGTATGTTCCCCATGGGCAAGTGAAAGCCATCTTGTGTTGATCTTCTTTTGCTATCATAATCTGGTTGTATCCTGAAAATCCGTCCATAAGTGATAGCATCTCATGCCCTGCTGTCATGTCTACTATCATGTCGATGTTGGGGAGTGGGAAATCATCCTTGGGACATGCTTTGTTCAAATCTCAAACTGGGTACAGATCTTTATGGTTCGGCCGTTTTATTACCGGGAAAATACCAGCGTTCGATACTCCATTCGATAATCAATTATCGAATCGAATCCAACATCTAATAGCTTTTGAGCTCTATTTGACTAACAAAGCAATTTGAGGGATGTATTTCTGTGAAGCTTCTCGCCTCAATGTGCTTAGCTTCGTGATAGACTCGCCAAGTGATGGTGAACCACTCACCTCCTCGATCCAATCCCCGCATATCAGCATAGGTCCACGCAAAATTTATCTTCCTTTCCTTTAAGAAGGTAGCCAACTCCTCTTGTTCTGTGCATAATAATGACTCAGCGTAGAATGTAATATGAGGAGTTTCTTGTGTTCCCAGATTGATGGGGTTGCACTTTTCTGCTAGCATAGCTGACTTTTCTTGGTGTATAGCTGTAAGAGGAAGATTGAATCCCCCATCCTCAGGCGCCTCAGAGAGGTTTTCACCATTGGATGCATCCTTTATTTTTACTTTTTCAGAGTCGGAGAGTGCCACAAGGTGGTTTTCACTCAAGGACTTGGAGATTATTCTCAATTTTTTATTTTTGCGACTGAGGGATTCAATCGTTTCTCCATAGTATGCATGTGTATCCAGCTCTATGATAAAACCTGCCTTATGATCCCCACATGGAATGTCATCCCTAAGTCCCATGAATTCTGAGAGCGCCTTATCGTTTTCAAACATGTCAAGAATTGGTGGTCCTCGTTGGTCGTAATCAATCAGGTGGGGATAGACTAATCGGATTTCATTGCTTTGGTTTTCAGACTCATAAGACAAGGTGCTAATCATAAGGACATTAGTATCCTCAAACAACAAAGGTAATCCTATTTCTGGTGACTCAGTTAAATCAGTGGGCATTCCTAAAGTCATGGAGGATTTTGGAGTAGCTACAGATTCCTGAGGAGGCATTCGGTTCTGTCTACCATGGGCACCTCGACCAAGTATAGTTACCTTAGGAGTAGGATGACCAATGCCAAGATTTTTTATTTGCTTCTCAGGTATAATGGGTATTACACGCCCGTTATTATCTTGGCCTAACCCTTGGTTCCGGTTATAGCCCATTGAGAGCATCATCTTCATACCTCTGTTTCGTTCGTCCATAGGCAATTCAACTGCCGGTATATCATCTCGATAAAGGAGATGAGATAGGTCCCCCTCTAATGTTTCCTGACCAAGATCTCCTGCACTTGTGAAGGTAGGGTTTCATTCATAGGAGCCTTGAGATGTTGAAGCTTCTTGTGATTGTGGTTGTCCTCTTGATCTAGGAGATTGTGGTAGCTCTCCTACCACAAAAGCATTCTTAGGCATTGAATAGTTTCCACAACCATCATCTTGTATTATGACTTTGATATCAGAAAAGGCGGGGATGGCGGGGGTGGAGGGTGTCTCTGTCACAGAAGTGAGAGTGGCGGGATCCACGTAAGGTGTTGATGGGCCTTCATCGTTCTTGGGTACTTGCGGGATCTTGTAGTATTTTGCCTCTAGATTTTTGCAGTAGGAAAATGGCTTAGGATCTCCATGGATAGTAACCTCTTGACCTTCATGTGTGAATTTCACACATTGATGAAAGGTTGAAGCTACAGCTTGCATTGCATGTATCCATGGTCGCCCTATGAGAATGTTGTATGGTAAATCGAGGTCCAAGACCTGACAGTTGGTTTGCATGATGGCGGGTCCAACCTGGACAGGAAGCTGAATGGTGCCTTGGGATACCCTTTCCTGGTCATCGTATGCTCTTATTGTGATGCCTTTTCCTTTATCAATTGAATCCTCTGAAATGTTCAAATTCTTTAGAAGCTTTAAGGAGCAAATATTTAAGCCCGCACCTCCATCCACCAAGACTCTCTTGACTTTCTTTTTATTTACGTACACCTCCAGATGAAGTGCACGGTTGTGAGATGGTTGTGTGGGGAAGTCTTGTTCAGAAAAAGTAAGAATGTTAGGTGTGGTGATATTTGCAACCATAGCTTGGAATTGTTCTGCATCTAGATCTGCGGGGACAGTAGATGATGCCAAAGCTTCTTCTAGAATCTTTTTGTGTGCAGATGAGATTTTGAGTAACTCCATGATGGAGATATGTGCAGGGGTTCTTTTCAATTGATCCAAGACATTATAGCCACTAGGGTTAGACCTTGGATTGGATGTGGAATTTCTGCTTGGCTGGGATGGTGCTGCAATGGTAACCTTTCCACCTCTTGTGGTGACTCCACAATCGGCTTGGGCCCCTTTGATGGTGATGACTCCACAAAACTCGTCTAAACAAGCAACAACACCCTCGTATGTGTGGTTGACATTTTTATAAGCCCCTTTTCCTTT
>VDFB02105785.1:254197506-254253196 GCA_007258455.2 Sequoia sempervirens | reverse complement strand
GCTACAAACCATGCTTAGTGCAAAAATCTCTGAAAGCCTGATTCACATACTCCCCCCCATTATCTGTATGTATCTGCCGAATAGAAAGGCCAAACTGCTTCAATACAAATGTCTTGAAGATTCGAAAGGAATCAGAGACATCATACTTGTACTTAAGAAAGTACACCCATATGCATATGGAGAAGTCATCAATGAATGTGAGTACATACTTGGCCCCAGAAAAAGGAGTGGGAAATGACATGAGGTCACTATGAATCATCTCCAAGGGTGCTAAAGCATGAGTGGCACTTCCCTTCGGAAAGGGATCCCTGTGATGCTTGCCAAGCACAAAACCATGACAAACACCGTATGTGTAGGAAATCTATTGAAGACCAAGAACAAGTGCCTGTGTACTCATCTACTGAAGATATCTATAATTGACATGGCTCAAATGCTCATGCCAAAGCTTACTCATGGAATCTACATGTGCTATAAGAGATGAACCTGTACCCTCAGAAGGCTCAAATCCATCAAATCGATAAAGACGAGATGTAGTGTCAACATACCCAGTAGCCACAACCAAATCAGAAGGATGGAGGTCCCGAATAACCACATGATGTGGTGAAAACTCAACTGTCTTACCAGAGCCAGAATGGAAAATCTGATAAATGGACAGGAGGTTCGTCAAGATGTTAGGAACAACCAGAACATCCTGTAGAGTACCCCCATCTAAAGAGACATAACCTAAACCCAAGACTGAAAGCTAGGTAGAGTCACCCACTGCAATTTGTGAAGTACCACAAGAGGCAAGAGAAGTGACCAACTGCTGAGTGTGAGTCATATGGTGAGAAGCACCAAAATCTAAAATCCAAGTAGACCCATAGGTCGATGCGCGAGTAGTGAGAGCATGACCTTTCCTTGTGGAAGGAGAAGACAACTGAGGTGAGGAGATGTGATGTTGCTGCAGGGCTTCCTCTAAAGCCTCTAATCATTTCCAACACCTAGAAACTGGATGTCCTTCCTTGCCATAGAAGCTACAAGTGTCTCCTAATTTCTTCTTAGTCTTGGAGGAAGACTCACTAGACTTCAAAGATTTCCCCTGTTTCGGATTAAGTGGTGGTTTGAAGGAATGCTCACTGCCGGTAGAATCTTTCTTGGGCTTTGGTTTCTGCTTCTGTTTCTCCTTAGATGAGTGAGCAACCAATGCTTTGTTTTTTGATCTTGAGAGCATATCAATCTAAGAAAGGTGTGACTGCTCATGAGACAAACGCTCACAAAACACATCAAAGGTAGGCATGGTAAAACGAGCACCTAGGCCATCCATGGTGGAATAGAATGAAGAAGCAAATATCTAAAATGGACCACGAAGCTTCAAAAGGATCAAGTAAATGCACTCTGTGTCTAACTTATTCTTGCCACAACCCTATAAAATAGTGCAGATTGTTTTGAACTTGGTCAAAAAATCCTCAATAGTGGGAAATGATTTAGGTAACAGTGAAGTCAGCTCTGCCTCAATCTGTAATGCGCGAAACTCATTAATGGTCCCAAAAAGTGTCTCAAACTTCAACCAAATGGCTCGAGGAGTGAGCAAAGCATCAAGGTGAAATAAAAGACTATCTGAAACGTGTAGGGATAGTAAACCCATAGCTTCATACATCTTGTTCTTGTGCTGAAGAATCTCAAAAAGACACCGCAATTGAGGTTGAACCTCATCTAGACAAGACCACAACCCTCGTGACCTGAGAAGCCTCATCATGCGAGACTTCCAGGTGTGATAGTTGTGTGATGTGAGTAACTCAACTGAGGAGTCTTCCATGAAACCCTGCACCTGTACTTGTACTTGTACCTGCTTGTGTTTTTTATTATTATGCCATCTTTCAGAATAGATAGAAGATGCATAAGGGTTTGATTGTTTTGAGAGTTTTGGTGTTTTTGTTTTCTGATATAAATGATAGAAAGTGAGAGAAAAACACCCCCCCACAAGAGATAAACCCAAACCCTAGTACAAACTAAGAAAGAGGAAGCAATGCATAAGCAAAAAAGCTTCAAAAAAAATTCTCATGTACCTAAAGAAAATTCTAAGAAAAAGGATCACATATCTAAATAGAGCAGGCTAATAGCTTTCCAATGCCTATTCATTTTTGAAAAATGGAGTCCGTTTACACCTTTTATGGCCTCAGAAGTGTAGAAAGAAGAACCCACTTTGACTGGAAAAAAATATATTCAAATAGAAAATCTGGAAAAAATTACTAGTACCATGATGTCCGGCATGGAAGTAGCTTTCCAACGGTGTCTCGTTTGAAAAAAATGGAGATCATATGCAGAGTGTAGACCCGATTTCGTGAAGTCTCCTCAAAAGGCACAAATCTGCCTCCTTTAAGCCCTGGGGGCTAAAAAAAGTAAGCCCCTAGTCCGCTAAGTGACCAGGGGGCTGGCGGCAGGTCCAGTGAGCTGGGCGAGCCAGGAGTCGGTGAGTTGGGGGAGCTGGGCAAGGCGGGAGCTCAGCGGGCTGGGTGAGCCAGGAGCTTGGCAAGCTGGGCAAGCTCGGGCAGTGGCTGGGAGCTTGACGAGCTCGAGAGCTTAGCCAATGGCTAGAGAAACCCAGCGGCAGTGAGCAGCGGCCAAGGAAAGAAACTAGGCCGCCACCACAGCGGTGAGCTCGGCGAGGGTGGAAGGTGCCAAGGGCGCCGATGAAACCCAGCGGTGGTGATAGAGAGTGCCGAAGAAACCGGCGGTGGCGGCGGCATGGAAACCGGCAAGGGCGTCGGCTGGGAGAAACCAGTGGTGGCGCTGGAGAAACGCAGGTCACAGCAGCCACTACAACAAGTGGCGACGGGGCGGTGGCGAGAACAAGAAAACCAGGCCGCAACTCGACGTGGCGACGGAGAACTAGGGTCGGTAGTGGCGATGGGCAGCTAGAGAAACAAGGGAAGGTGGCGGCGACGGGCGGCCAGAGAAACCAGGGAGGTTGGCAACGACGGGCGGGAACTACCGCCGGCAGTACCTGCAAGGCCCGTGGTACCTTGCGTACTGTGGGTGCAAACCCAGAAAAAAAATTCAATTTTTTTTTTAAGAACCCTTTGTATTTTATTCGCCTAGTTTTTTTTTGAATCCCAGTTTCTAATGCAAAAAACTCAAACAAGAACAGGGAGCTTCAGACCTTATGCTATGATACCATGAAGGAACACAAAGATCTCTGCAAGCTAAAATACTTATTATAGGGAGATGCAAAGAGAAACAACACAGCAAAAAATAGCTCAAAAATATGGAGCTCAATATTGCCAATGTAAAAGAATTAATTTACAAAAGAAAAGATTACAACCTTATATAGGTAAAAGGAACACAAAGATCTTTGCAAGCTAAAACACCTGTTACAAGGAGATGCAAAGAGAAACAACAGAGCAAAAAATAGCTCAAACATATGGAGCTCAATATTGCCAATGTAAAAGAAATAATTTAAAAAAGAAAAGATTACAACCTTATATAGGTAAAAAACCTAAAAAGGAAAAACCCTAGGCTTGCACATTAATAATTAATAAAATAATTAATTATTATGCACCTAAAGTTAGCTTAAGTGAAAAAGAGATAAAAGGTAACTTAATTAATTAATCAAATATTGTTTAATTAACCAAGTAAATAACCAATTACTCTAACACCCCCCTTAACCTAGACTTAGGGAGAAGCTAAAACCTAGAAGAAGCTACTAAAAGAAAAGAACAATGGGTCCTGGCAACAAGGCCATATTAGGTACCCAAGTACAAGGAAATCTCTATGAAATGAAGAAAAAGGAGAAAACCCAATGGGAAAAAACTCCTCTCCAAAAAGAGATAGAAGAACATGCAGAAAGAAACATGAAGGAAGGAAGGCCTCATAAAGATCCCGCAAGGACAACTTCCTTCGCCCCAATATAGAGTGCAACTGAAGATAGCGCAGTGAGGAAAAAGGCTTCGTGAAGATGTTTGCAACCTGTGCGGCAGTGTGAATATACTCCAAGATAAGAGAACCATCTTGAATCAACTGTCTAATGAAATGCATATGAAGCTCAATGTGCTTCATCCACCAATGCTCCACTAGGTTGCGAGAAATGTGTATAGCACTCTGATTGTCACACCAAAGAATAGTGGGACTATCAGGAGGAAAACCAAACTCAGTCATCAACTATCGAAGCCATAAAATCTCCTGACTAGCAAGCACATCAGCTCGATACTCAGCCTCTGTAGATGATAATGCATGAGCAGTCTACTTCTTGCAAGACCATGTGATAGGACCAAAGCCAAGACATAAAACAAAGCCATAAGTAGACTTCTAATCATTGACATCACCAACCCAATCTGAGTCAGTGTAGCCAACAATGTGAGGATCCCCTGATGTGTAGTGAAGGCCATAAGAAAGGGTGCCCTAAATGTACCTCAAAATACATTTGGCAGCTTTCCAGTGACTCTCATGAGGATCATGGGAGAATCGAGAGACAAGGCCAACCACAAAGGAAAGATCAGGATGAGTGTGAATCAGGTACAACAAACTGCCAACCAACTGTCTATAAAGTGTAGAATCTACGAAAGGAGTGGGGCAAGTAGGAGTCAAAACAACCCCTAACTAAAAAGGTGTGGGGGTAGGCTTGCAAGCAAGCATGCCAAAGCGCTGAAGCATATCAAGAGCATACTTTTGCTGGTAAATGGAGATCCCATCAGAAGACTGAATCACCTAAAGACCAAGAAAATAGTGCAGAAGATTGAGATCTGTCATCTCAAACTACTCCATCAAAGCTCGTTGAGCATGCTGGATCATAGAGGATGAGCTACTTGTGATGAGGAGATCATCAACATATAGCACAAGAATCGGGATCTCACCCTCAAGATTTTGAATATAGACGGTAGGATTAGAATGACAGCATGTGAAACCAGTGGAGAGCAAAAAAGAGTCCATCTTCTCATACCAAGCCCGAGGGGCCTGTTTGAGACCATATAATGAATGTCAAAGTCTGCAAACCAAAGAAGCATCCTAAACAAATCCCTTAGGCTGCTCCATATAGAACCCTTTGTATTTTATTCGCCTAGTTTTTTTTTGAATCCCAGTTTCTAATGCAAAAAACTCAAACAAGAATAGGGAGCTTCAGACCTTATGCTCTGATACCATGAAGGAACACAAAGATCTCTGCAAGCTAAAACACCTGTTACAGGGAGATGCAAAGAGAAACAACACAGCAAAAAATAGCTCAAAAATATGGAGCTCAATATTGCCAATGTAAAAGAATTAATTTACAAAAGAAAAGATTACAACCTTATATAGGTAAAAAACCTAAAAAGGAAAAACCCTAGGCTTGCACATTAATAATTAATAAAATAAATAATTATTATGCACCTAAAGTTAGCTCAAGTGAAAAAGAGATAAAAGGTAACTTAATTAATTAACCAAATATTGTTTAATTAATCAAGTAAATAACCAATTACTCTAACAGGTTTCCACATAAAAATTTTGGTGTTATGGTGTTGAGATTATCTTCATTTTATTGATGCATGTTTCTTTTATTGAATGGTTAAGTAAATTAAATCACAGACTAATAAAGTTGAATTTTTGCTCAACACTGATTTACCCCCCTTCTCAGTGTTGCTTGTTTCCAACAGCTCCTTCCTCTGATTTCTTCTCCTTTTTCTTCTTAGGCTTCTTGTTGATGTGAATAGTGAAAGCCTCTTTCTCATTTTCTATCTCCTCTTCTTCAGAGGTGTACACAATATTAATCTTGGGCTTCTTTGCTTTAGTGCTAGCCTCTTGTGAGGCACCTTCACCATTTGTGGAGACATTGCTTCTTCTTTTCCTTTTTAGTTTTTATTCTTCCTCCAATCCAAGTTCAATTTCTTATGCTACAACACTCAAATTCCTCTCTCTAGATGCTTTGTGTTTATTCCTCCTTCTAGAGGTAGCAGGGGGTGCTACCAGAGGTATATTCTTCCTTTTGGTGGTCTGGGTGTTGGGTCTAGAGGGTTCAATCACTTCTTCTGATATCAAAGCATTGTTCTCCACTTTCTTTCCCTTAGCAGTTGCAACACCAAAGGATTTTGGCAATGCAGAGGCAGGGGTGGAAGTTGTTCTTCTTGATCTTCATGGTCCAAAGGACTCGCCAACTGCTTTAGCATCCCTTTCTACTATAATTTCCCTTAACCTGTCTACTTCACCTTCCAAAAGTCCATGTAATGCAAAGTGTTGGTTTACTTGTTTTTTTACTCTTTTGTTCCTTGTAGGTGTTGATGTTTCCAGTGCACGTCAGTTGATTTTTCCTCATATGTGCAATGTATTGAAAAGGAAGGGTCCTTAGAACTCTTTAGCAATAATTCAATATATCCTTCAACATCTTTCTCAGTAACCTTGTATCCAAGAGTCTCAATCCAAATTGTCCTAGGTTCAACAACCTCAATTATGCATTCATTTGTATATACAAGAGAAGTGATTTCATTTGCATACTTGTCCATTAGATTATGGGGAATCCTCTCTCTATCATGCATTTTGTTTTAAAATACTACAAAGAATGCAACCAATGCATTATACTAAGCCTTGTAGTCACTAATATTATGCATATAATCAAATATCTGATGACCCACTGATCTACATCTATCCTAAACAATATCTCTTCTTCTAGGTAACTCCCTCAAAAATTAGAACAATAAGCACACAATCAAAGTTCCAAATTTAGATGCATATTGCTTCTCCCTAGTTTGTTTTAGATTCTCCAAAAGTTACTACTGGAGCAATTCACATAGATCATAATCCTTCCCATTCACCACCATATTATAAGCAACATAAATTATAGCTATAGACATTGAATTATCCCTATTGGTGAAGTAAATCTTATGACCTATCATGATTGCAGCATACTTTATAGCAGGGTTAGTGATAGTTTTTTTTTCAATGCTCTTCTATCAAATGTTGTACCAGTTAGCTCCATAACCACTTCATTTTTCATAGATTTTAGTACTAGTACAGGTCTGGTATCATAGAATCCAGTTAAAACTTTGATTACTTCCTTACAGTGAGTCCAAGCATGTCTATCCACATGGATTTATCATGCATTCTTCTCAATGCAATCCTCACATACTTTGCATCCAAATTACTATTGTCATTGGGAAACCAGTTCCAAATATCCAATTTCTTCCATACTAGGTTGGCATATTGTGGTTTTATCAAGAAATCATCTCCAATCAACTCCTTAGACCACAAATCCTTGATAATTTGGTGATCATATTCATCCAATTTTCCATGAATGTAAACCCTTGTGTCTTCAATGGGTAAAACCCTAGAGGGAATCTTTGAAAAAGAATCTTTAGGGTCATTCTCAAAAAATTTCAATGAATATCTCTTAAACTTAGGTCTGGGTCTCTCCATGATGTTAACTACAATCGGTACAGCCATTGCAATCTTCAATTCAACCTCAAATGCTTATAAAATCACTTTTATTTCAAACTAACAAAGCATAGATAGTTGTAAATTCCTTTTATACATTTAATGAAATCTAGGGTTTGAAAGTTCTACACCTGATTACTTGGAATCACCTTCAACTCACTTTCAATTTTCTCTTCTTTTCTCCAAATGCATACAAGTGATTAGAATCGATTTAGAAACTCTCTTTAAACCTTTATAATTTTCCTTAATTTTGTATTAATTGCTTCAAGTTTCAAAAAGCTAGTAAACACTTCACTGATACACTGTAAATCCTAAAATGGTCCAAAACTCTTCAAATGTGTATATTTTCTACCGGTTTCTTTTCCAGAAGCTTAAGCTTGTCATATTACACCATATATCTTCATGTCACTACTTGAAACCTCATATTTCTAGGGGGTTGTTATATTTCTCTATTATTGCTCCCCCTAAGCCCATGCATAGGTTTAGTTTCTGAGAGAATTATCTACACTAAAGGGAGGTATAGGTGCATTTGATTCATCCTTCTTCTCAGGTTCCTCTTTCTTTCTCCAAATATTCTCCATTTCCTTCTTTACTTCAGTAGGATCAATTTTCTTCACTAGTTCATTCCTCTTTCCTAGATTAGTCTACCTTCCATTCTTACTTTTGCAAAATCTTGAAATGTGTCTAGGTTTGTTGCAATTGTAGCATATAATTTTTTTTTTACCATACTAACTTCCATTCATTCTTGATCTGCATTGGTTAGCTTTATGTCCAAATACATTGCATGTATAATAGTAACCATTGAAAGATTGAATCATTCTACCAGTATTAAATATATTCATCACCTAACTTCTACACTCAATAGTTCTATGTCCAAATTTCTTGCATGCAAAACATTTTCCAAAAAAGGATCCAACATTTTGATACATTCTACTTCTACATTCTATGGCCTTATCTCCAAATTTATTTCACGAAATGGAAATCCCATTGAAATATGGGTACCTTTAAGCATTTGGTTGTCTGACAAGAGGTCTTCTAGTATTTCTTCTTTTATTTTTGATCTATCTACCATTTCCTTGAGTCTTCTTTTGATTGTCATTCTTGGGTATGTGCAGGATCATGATAGGCCAAAAAGTGGTGATATGATGGGTATGTGTAGGGTATGTGGCTGAAGACACTTTTTTTTACCCAAAATTGATGAAACTAAAAGGGTTTTTAAAGGAGATTCTTAGCTTTCCAACAATATAAATTATGCTTTACTTTGAATTTGTTAAATAATTATTATTCCTTTTCTATTTGAATTATGGCTAAAGTCTTGATTGATAGGCTGATTGAAAAACATCTATAGCTTTCAAACATTATCACATTTTTTGAATTTGAAACATGCATCACATTCTATGGTTCAGATACTATAGGATTTTAAAAAATGAATTTCATGAAGTTTTGACCAAGTTAAGGTGGTTAGACATACAATTTTTTATATTTTTTAAAAGTTGTAATAAAAAATTCATAATTAATTATTTACTTGGAAAAAAATTACAAAAAAATATGCATCACATCGAGACATGAATCTTCTACTTATATCTAAAATCTTATAAAAAATATTATCATTTTATTGTGGTTAGGGTGGTCAGACAGACACCTACTTCTTACTTTTTCCCTGAAATTTAAGTACTACTGCATTGAAATTTCAAATTTTCACCAAATAGATTTTTTATTTTTTAAATAAACCTAGTAGTTTAGAAACTACATTCAATTTGCTACAGATTCTATTCTTACATATTTTTGAAATAATATAGATAACTTATTCAAATTTTTACGTCAAGCTGCCTAACTCTGATTTTTCTGAATTTTTTGCCATTTAAGGGCCTATTTTTTCCATGATGATCTTGCACATACCCTATTGTTAGGAGTCTTATTTCCCTTTGAGCTTTCTCCTTCTTCAAGTCCCAAACCACCTTTTTCTTTAAACGATTTTTTTCCTGCAATTAGTTCATCTTGCATTGTAGTACTTGTTTTGATTTTTTCCTCATAAGCTCTTACTTTATCCAGATCTGATCTTAGGGTTACCACTTCTTGTTCAATTTTTTTGCATCCATTAGTCTTGATTTGTACAGTTGCATTCATACTTGATCCTTAGTTCTCCTCTTTCTTCCACTTGTACTTGCAGTCTGTTAATATCTTCATTTTCCTTCTTCAATTCATCATTGACTTCTCTATATCTTTCTCTAAACTTCTTGATTTGTTCTCTCAACTTTTTGATACATTCATAAATGCTTCCTCTAGGCTTTCCTTCATAATTTTTTTCTCACCTTCAACTCTATCAAGATCTTCAAGAGAAACTTTAATTTCTTCTTTTTCAAACATATAGTCATCTTCTATGTATTCAATTTCTTTCAGAGGAATAGGACACTTTTTATCAACCATATGTTCAATCTCCAAGATCTTCCTCAATTTGTTAGGCTTCTCAAAAGGAACTAGGTTCTAATACCAATTGTTGAACACCCAGAATACTGAGAGGGGGGTGAATCGGTATTCTATTAAACCATTTGATCATAATCCATCCAATAATCAAAACATATCTAATTGCAACTATGAATGAAAGCATGAAAGGAATCACAAGATCACATAACACATGAACACCAGGATTTTTATGTGAAAAAACCACGATGAGGGTTAGCTCACAATATATTATAACTAGTTATAAGATACCATAGGGGCTCACTACCAGGACACACTGTCCTTATAAGGCTCACAAACAAAGATAGATACAAAACAAAAATTGCTACACAACCAAAATGTGAACTGATACAAAGTGCAACTTCCTTGTGTTGAATTCAATTCCTTTCAATCTCTGAATACAAAGA
Organism: Sequoia sempervirens; assembly: GCA_007258455.2. Lineage (NCBI taxonomy): Eukaryota > Viridiplantae > Streptophyta > Pinopsida > Cupressales > Cupressaceae > Sequoia > Sequoia sempervirens. Next base: position 254,242,955 of record VDFB02105785.1, on the reverse strand, counting down.
CTACTCTACTTAACAGTCGCTCAATAATTCACAACAATTCTATAGTTATTTGGATCACACACATACAAATTCATAAGTTTTCACAATGTCATATCTTTCACACATCACATTACATCTCATTATCATCCTACAACTCAAAAATGTCTCACATATATACCCAATTACATCTGCATACATCAGTTAGGTCAAACTAATTAGATGTAGCCCTATTTTAATTTCAAAGTTATCTTGTCAACTTCATACTTGATTCAAATACTTCTTCATGCTCAAATCAATCATGCAACAATTAGTTTAGGTCAACACAGATCTAAAATAGATCCCCTCAACATCAACAATACATATTTAATCTTCTCAACACATATCAAGTATTAGGTCGGCCAGGAATTGGACCTAATCACAAAATAAACCAACTAATCACACACCAATGATCCATCTAATTACTTAATCACTCACAATTTGGAATATATAGAGTGTGGACATCTATAAATCATCTCCCAAAATTGTACAGACTGATTCCAAACACCAAAGGAATGCAGACCAGATTACTCATACCCATTTACACTTTGTAAAGCCAAAAATTGTATGTCGAACTTTTGTTACTTGTAACTTTAAACTTGTTTGTCAAAAATCATTGAAATATTGATTATAGGTGTATTTATTAGTCCTAAATAACATACTATAATCTCATAAGATGATCTTATTACACAAGCAATTCCCAGACCAAATTATTGAATTAAGATGTCTCCATTTTGCTCATCGAATTTGAGAAACTGTCAACAAATAATGTTGGAATCAATGACAATAGATTAAAGGGTTTATTCTTCATTATTTCAACAAATTCAATTTGTATGTGGGTTAAATTACTTTACTCAAACATCATCTCATTCAATGATCAAATAATTGATAATTATTGTACACCTCATCTACACCAAAAAGTGATAAATATTTTTTTTTATTTTAATTGACCAAATTACTTTTTGACTATTAAAATAAATGATGTTTAGAATTAACATGCCTAATTACACCTAACTACATCTTATGGGGAATATTTCTATTTATTTAAGGATTATAAGTCAAATTATCTCATATATTGGTGGATATTTTTAATGAATAAGGTTTCATTAGTGGTGTTAAAAAGAAAAAAAATAAGTAAAAGAATTTATATAATATTTATTTTCTATCAATGGAATAGGTAGCCACCTTGCATAAGACCAAAAATAGGCTTTTCCATTCTTAAGAAGATCTCAAGAAATCATAGCTATTTTCTTTTTCTCGTTATAGGTATTCAAAAGACTATGACCACACAAGTTGCATTATCTCTATCCCTTTCTCTCGTCATTTCGTTATTTCATTTGTTCTAGTTGGTTTAACTTCATTTTTATATCATGTGATCTCATCTAGTTTTCTATTTTTGTTATCTTTATTTCCTATTGTATATGTGAGTTTGCAATTTGGTGAAAACATTAAATTTTACAACTTTTGTGGATGAAAACTTGACTAGGATAGCAATATGTAAGAACGAATACAACATGAACATTTGTGCATTGTGATAGCATCCTTTATAATGAGATTTTCCTTTTGGTGTTAGGTTCTTTTCTTTCTACTATTTACAATTTTAAATGCAATTTTTCAATTCTACATTTTAGTTTCTTGTAAATTAGCATTTTACAACCCATCTTACATTTAATGTATTATGGGTCTAAAAGTGTCACCTTTTCTCCTTTATAGCTCGGTTGAACCAAGTTAGTTGTGCAATTAAATGGACCATAATTTTTTGTTAATTAAAATTAAAATTGTTGGGCCCATTTCCTTCCCTCCATTTAATCCTTATGTTCCAACTCAAAGCATGGAATATTTCACAAGTGCCAACATTAGAGTCTTCTTTAAGGAGTTTCCCTAATCCATTTGAATAACTAAACTCTAGTGTCTATTTAGCATTGAAAGGACATCTCTTTCACACATAAAAGAGCATCAAACTATTATAATTATGATATCAACACTTTGCTGATATTTTAGGGCATATTGCACTAGTACATATTATCTTCAATCTTAGTTTAAAGTCATTAAATTGATATCAGAGGTGTTGAACTGAGGGAGAATATTCTTAGTTTAGCAAGCTACTTTATCCTCACCATTTTTATGTATGTTACATAAGCAAGTTACAAAACTAAAACTAAGTAAAGTTCATATCCATGCATAACAATTATATCAATAGATGCATAGGGAAATTTCACACTTGCATAAGTGGTTTAAAAAGTCAAATATAACATTTATTGATTCATATCCAAATATCTCCTAAATTTTCAATATAAAGGAAAATCAATTGTATTTTTTAGTAAAATGAAATCAATGTCAAAGTAAGATTTATTGATTCATATCCAAAAATATCTTAATTTTTCAATCTAAAGACAAACCAATGGTAAATATTTTGCAAAAAAAAAAATCAACATCAAGCTAAGAGCTAAATGTCTTTATTTGTTATTTAAATCCCAAATATTTACTTCAATAACACAATCAATCCTAATGTTTGTTCTTAAAATTATTTGTTTACCGACACTAGATAATTAATTTACTCTTTTACTTAAAATTTTAATCATTTTCATACAATATTGAACAAATCCATTTATTTATCAACTCAAACAAGTGTGGCACAATTTATATGTGGGTTAATTCACTCTACTCAAACATCATCTCATTCAATGATCAAAGAGTGCATAATAATTATACACCTCATCCACATCAAAAAGATGGTAAAATTATTTTTTGATTATTAAATTTTAAATGATGTTTAGAACTTAGTGCACCCAATTACAACTAACTACATCTCTATGAGGAATCTTGATGTTTATTTAAGGGTTATAGATCAAATTGCCTATCACATATTGACGGATATTTTGAAAAATCAAATCAACATCAAACTAACAACTAAATGTCTTTATTTTTTGTTTAAAACCCAAACATTTACTTCAATATCACAATCAATCCTAATGTTTGTTCTTAGAATTATTTGTTTAATTAATTTACTTTCTTAATTGAAATTGAAGTGATTTTCATACAATATTGAACAAATCCATTAATATATCAATTCAAACAATTGTGACATAATTTTTATACGGGTTAAATTACTTACTCAAACATCATCTCATTCAATGATCAAACTATCAATAATTATTATACACCTCTCCTAATGCATGTTCTTATAATTATTTGTTTAACAACATGTGCTATAATTTACTCAAGATTTAAATAAAATTGGAATGATTTTCATACAATATTGAACAAATTCATTAATTTATCAACTCAAACAAGTGTGACACAATTTTTATGTGGGTTAAATTACTCTACTCAAACATCATCTCATTCAATGATCAAACTATCAATAATTATTATACACCTCTCCTCATTTTTCACATAACCCATGGCGCTGGCATGACACGCCCTCCAGCACCACAGGTTTGGGGGGAGACTAGACCTCGTGACCTCTTGCCTACAACAGGATGCTTTAGCCAATCGAGCTAGGGGAGACTAGACCTCTTTATCTCTTGCCTGAACCAAGATACTTTAGCCAATCGAACTAGACCTCGCTAACTAAATAAAATTATTTTTTTGACTATGAAATTAAATTATGTTTAGAACTGAACACACCCAGTTGCACCTAACTACATCCCTATGAGGAATCTTGCTGTTTACTTAAGAATTATAGGTCAAATTGCCTATCATATTGGTGGATTTTTCTAATGAATAAGGTCCCATTATTGGTACATAAAAAAACAAAAACAGATACAAGAATTTATATCAATTTTATTTTCTACTGTTAAAGAGACGACCGCTTACATAAGCCGACGTACTAAACTGTATCCAGATTGAGCCTACAGCAGAAAACGATAATAATAAATGAGCGATGGATAGCCCCCATTGTGAATCAAAACCGTGTGTTGGCAGAAAGGATAGTGCACATGGCGGGTGGCCCACCTCTTCCTTCACCACCACTCCTTTCCACAATGAAAACAACGCTGTTTTAATGAACACTCTCCAAAAGCCTTGCGACGCCTCCTGTCCTCTCCTTCTCCTGCAGTCAAGGCTCTGAGAGGAGAATTGAAAAAGAATCATATAAATTATTAAATGCAGGGCGAGCAAATGAAAAAGATTCGTCACTGGCTGTCTAGAAATTGATGTCTTGGACTTTGTCGACACTCAAGCTTTTCGAGATTCTTCTTCCACATCTTTTTTTGGTTTATTAATGTTAATGGTGTTAAATCAATCACATGGAGTACACGTTAGATGAAAGGCAGTATTTTAGGGATTAGGATTGTCTGTAAAATTTAATGCTTTTACTGTTCTCTCTTGTTCAAAACCTTAAGTTTGCGATTGGATGTTAGCCGATGTTAATGTTATATTGCTTTCCACGTTATTGATCTGTAACTCCTCGGGAACATAGGATAGTATTTAACACAACTATTGGGGGATATCTGTGGACGAAAGATTCTGAGCTTTGGATTGGAACACAGTAGATTCCATCAAAGACGTCAGCTGTTCCATCCCTGTAATCAGATGATGGGTTGTGCTTCTCATCCATCAAATCTGCTGCATATATTACTGTATGGAAATAAAGAACATCCTGTTTGGAGAAACTAAAAGAATGAAAATTATAAATAGGCGAGATTTTAGAATTGTAAAAGGATTTTTAGAATGGTAGGTGTAAATAGAGATTTGGTTAATTGAGATAGAGAAATACAAATGTTAAAAAGGATTAGAGCATTTATTTCATTATTAATTTTGACTGTTTTGATTTATTGAGATATTTTGAGAAATTGGATCTAGATGGTGACCAAGATAATGAGAGAGAAGTATTCTAAAAGTTTTGATTGTTAGGACTACACCATGTTTGTGGTTTGGTCTTAGGACACTTTCATCCTATGCAATTCTATCTATTTCCACATTTGTGATCTACAAAACCTATTTGTTTGCATTTGTACCTACTTTTAATATAAACATGTGTTGTTGAAAAATATATTTAATAGTTTTTTTTCTAGATGAAGGGAAGACCATTGCCCTTATTGATAGCAATTTAGCCCTATTGTAGATGTAACATCATGTTCAAGTAATTACACCATGACACAAACGAGCTATTAGGTAATCTACACTTTAGTTCAATTTTCTTATTATGGAAATAATCCTCACATTTGTAGTTTCAATCCCAAGTATTTTTTAATTGATCATTTGCTATGGATTCATTTTTGGCACTTTTGATACATAGAAACTTGTTTTCCTCTTCTATTTGAACTTAACAATATCTAGAGATACTAATGGAGTTTTTTATGCTAGAAATTTTGGATTATTCAAGCTCCTCTAATCAATTCAATGATCTAAAAAAGTTTGAAAGAAAAACAAGCATCTATGCAGGATGCCTACTCTATCTCTATCAATACAAATTTTGATGCTAGATAATTCTCTAATGCTCTAGTTATACTCTAATTGAACAAATAATATATGAATTTGAAAGACATGTTCTAGAATAACTTGATTTTTTGTTTAGTTTATTTTGTAACTTATGTTAAAATTTAACTTATACTTTTTTTAATGCACTAATTTAGTTCAAACAATTCTAAAACAAAATACTAATATACAATGAAAAAGAAAATTATTTTAGATTCTAAATTAGCTAAAAAATAATGAAAATTTGTAAGGAAATATAATAAATTATAAATAATATACAATCCTAGGTAAACTAAACACTTAAGATGGTTAAAAAGGTTTGTTTTGGCTAAGTAGAGAAAATATATAAATTTTAATTCTCTAGGATCCATGAGAGATGGTTTTATCCAACTTAATAAATCTTGTAGGTTGAGTATGTAGTGGAACTCTCCTATAGGTCAACCAGACAATGAGGCACTTCTATAAGTCAATTAGATAACAATTAGGAACTCATATATGTCACTTTAACAATCATATGGTCATGTCTTTTTAGCTAGAGAATTGGGATTTTTTGGATCTCATCATCTCCATGTCCTAGTCTTGAATTTATTGATAGATACCATTTAGCTACATGTGATTTTTGAATATTTGAATCTTTAATCTAGAGGAAAAGCGAAGATAGGTTAGGTGATTTGTGAGACTTGCTTAGTCAATCCCCCTTGGTGGTTTATTTTAACATCAACAAATCCTTAAGAAAAATTGAATTTTGTAAAGCTCTAGTAAGGTGATGTAGAGTGGTGTGTGCAAATTCAGTTCTATAGGAATTAAAACCTAAGAGTTAAACCAATCTATAGTTTTATGCACAATTGAATAGACGATTAAAGGTGATGAAGGGTATTGGACTAGTTTAGGAAGGGAAATAGAAGGATTGAGAACCAAACTAAAACTTAACGCAATGGATGACACAAAGGTAATTAAATAAGGTTTTTTTAAAGTGATTATAAGAGAAATTAGGAAAAAAATGAAAACAATGATAAAGGGATGAGAAGACAAAATTATTGTAGATGGAAGCTTGGAAGAAATCCAAAAGATGGTCTTATGTAAGCATTTCTCAATTTATCTACTTCAAAACCTTGTATAGAATTTCAAGAGAGGAATATAACTCCATATGTAATGGAGTTGTAAGTGAAGAGGGTAGAAATTATATAATTATATCTTTCAATATAAGCATGACCAATGTTTTATTTCAAGTTCAAGTGAAATGGCCATTTGAAAACACATAAGTAAAACATAGGGTCCACATTTTTTTCACATTAAATTTATCTAGAAGATGATTTTAATTAGAAAAAAGTACTCATATATATAGGCATCATAGAAATTAGCATTTTGATGTTTGAGTCTCTAAGAAAAAAAGAATTACTTGATACTTTTTGGGTGGATTTTAGGTGTTAAAATAAGTGTAGGGAGAGTTGGAAACATGTCCAATATTAGAAAAAGTATCATAATCATTGAAAATAATCTATAGAACACACTTATAAGAATGCAAACTATATTGAGTATAAAATCATAAGGTGGAGATCACAAACTATGTAATTTCTAAGCCTATACTTTGAACCCACTTTAGTAGGTTGGTGAAACTTAGTGAAATAATATTTTGAAGTAAATATGTTGTAGAAATTATAATTGAAATAATTAAGATATTGATAAAAGTGATATACAAATAGATTATCCTCTTTTGTATTCTCTTTATTTTCTTGTTTGTTCCACTTGTTACAAGTATGAAGGTGTTGTCATTGATGTCAACAGGAAGTCTATTGATTGGTGTTGTCATTAATGTCAACTATGTGATAAAGATGTCAAGGATATTGAGAAAATTGTGAAAAAGAGGAAAATAGGTTGTGCATGTGTAGTTGAGATCTTGAGGAAGTGTTGTGAGTACATGGAGCTATCTTTTTGTTGCAGAGTTTGAAGATGAGTTGGAATAAATTAATGAGCTGAGATGATGTCTTTGGTAATTGGTTTCCAGGTGCTTTTGAGAAAATTTGATAAATAGGGTAAACTATGTTGTAAAAATGTTCATAGTATGCTCTGATACTATGCTCCACATTTCTTTTGTGTTGATGCTATGCATATGAATATCTTACAGGTTATTCAAGGTTGTTAGAGGTTGATATATTCAAAATTTGGCTTTTTGGATCATTGTACAGTGTGAGATATTTTCACTAGTGTGTGAACCAGTTGTTCAGTGGTGTTTTCTATGGCCTAGGAGAAATGTATTTGCTCTGCATTTCTCTAATGTTTGTGTTGTGTAGTTTTCGAACACACGCCCCACTGAAAGCAGGGACCCTCTTTTGCTTTGGTTATGGTTTCTTGGCCCTTTCTTTTTGAGGTTTTATCTTACTTTGGCATGTGCTAAAATGTTTATTTTGATTGCCTAAGTGTCTCCCCTGAGTTATTCATTGAAGATCTTTGGTTTTGAGTTGAGTTCAGGTTTTCGCTAAAGTTGGGGACTTTCCACTTCGTCTGGATGTTCTTGGATCCTGTTTGAACTCCAACTGTGCACTATCATTCAGAGATTTTTGGTCTTCGTGGATTTCTGCATGGGCTGGATTTTTCTGGATTCCATCTTGTTGTCGGGTTTCTGGGTTCTCTGGATGTCTTGTCGATTGTATTTATGTTGTATGTACCTTTGGAAAGCAATGTATTTAAGTGATTTCAGATGATTATTATGCTATTATGCTTATTTCTTGCCATCATTTGAGCTGAGGAGTGCATTCTTGTGAGTGTTCGATTTGGATTCCAGACGTTGAGTTTGCGAATTGTGAATTTGCTAGTGATTTCTTTGGTGCTTTCCTATCACTGTTCTTTGTGGACACAATTGAACTTTGCATTTGCTATTTCTGAGATCTATTTTCATTTCACAATGGTATGTTTTCAATTTCCTTGCTTCTAATTGATGATTACAGATAGCGCTTTGAAGTTGTAAAGCTTATTTGGGTTTGATTCTCTGCGTTATTTGAACATTTTTCACGACTAGGGTTGCATAGCATTGTCTGATTTATGGTCTTCCAAGCGAGCCTCGAGCTCGTATATTCCTCTGCATTGAGATGGTTCATGCTTAAGAGGTCGTGAGTTTTCCCTAGTAGGGATTTGGCAGTTGAAATATTTAATTCTGAGCTTGTCTGTACTTTAATGGCAGATCTGTGGGGTTTAACTTAGGGCATCGCCATTTATCTTTACAATGCTCTCAAATTGGCTTAGAATGCAAAGGGAATCCATAGAAAGCCTATATCAAACTTTCCCTAAGCTTAAATCTTTGAAATTCATGATCAATTTGATGTTATGAGTGAAATTGTGATTTCATGTCACAATCCGGGTTTCAGCCTCAATCCGAGATCTTCCGTTCCCTCGGGACAATTCGTCTCTGGCAGATTTTCCCAATCTCCTTGGTTTTTCTGAAATCCGCTGTCATTTTTGGAATTTCATATACTCCGTAGATTTTTGTCAACCCTGGATTTTCCCGATCTCCTTGGTTTTTCCAAAATCCGCTGTCATTTTCAGAATTTCATATACTCCGCGGATTTCCGTCAACCCTGGATTTTCCTGATCTCCACCATTTTCTCGATTTCCTTTGAGTTCTCGGAATCTGCATTGCTTTCAAAATTTTACCTTATCTGTGGATTTTTCGTTGACTCCGAATTTTCCAAAAGTCCTTGGTTCCCTGTTTTTGCGGATTTTCAAAGTGTCTTTTCCTTCGGGACAATCCGTCTCTGGCGGATTTTCCTGAAATTTGGTGAAATGTAAGGAAATATGGAATAGCATGATTTATTAATGATTTATGATGCATTTTATGTTTTATTCATGCTATCTTATGATATCCTATGTGGTTTATTGATGGATAATGATCAAATTTAATTGTTAGTAGGTGTTTTATTGATTATTCCACTAGAATCTGTCTGGCCCAGAATTTCCCGAAATTCCCCCTGGCTTGGATTCCCTGGATGGTTCTGAAACCCGAAGTTTATCAAGAGAATTTTATATGAGTTTTAATAACATATTTATTGTATGAGGCTTATTCTAATGGTGTTTTATGGATTAACCTTCCCTTTCCTGTGGTTTTTATTATGATTTCCATGTTGAGTGCAGGCCGAATTAAGCAAGGCAGCAGTTGGGTCTTCAATGTCTGATGTAGAAAAGATCAAGATGGATATTAGGAGCAAGATCCCTGAGAGTAAGATTACATCAGTCTGGTCATAGGTGACTAATACAAATGTTGGCCTCTGGGACTATGAGGAATTTAAAGGAAGAATGGCAGCAGAGGATTCTCCTTTGGTGGCTAGAAGGATGATGGAATCAAGATTGTCACATGTTGTTGATTTCCCTTCTACAGTGCAGTGTTATGAGTTGGTCCTTGAGTGTTCCAGACACTATGATTAGGACACATAGAGAATAATTGGTCCTCAAGGGAGAGTGGTAGAAAATCTCAACCTTGTTTCCATTGCTCAAACTTTTGATATGCCAGATAGGTCTCATGTGGTGGGATTCAACATGAAGGTAGCTTAGGAGTTCTACGATGAACAAACTATGAAGTCACAACAGTTTATCAATTTCTAGTTGGAGAAGCCTAAGTCACACTACTCCAATTTTCCTAAGCAGTTATTCAGAGCAAAGTTTAAGGAGTATTATGATGCCATCACCCTTCTCAGTAAGGTGGTTGGATTGAAGAATGCTGGCATGTTTGAGAATTGGATGTGCCATGTGATTGTGAGGATGGAGCAAGAGAATATTAACTACCATTGGGTAGGGGTCATTAGTGAAGTAATTCACGAATAGTTGTCTAATGTGTTGTAAACAAAGTCCTTCACAATGACCTCATATTTGGTCTACGCGCTTGCAAGATTCCACCCCTACAAGGGATTGAGTACAAGGGGCACCTTTTGATAGGATATTATCTACAAGGTTTACCCTCAGTTGCATCTAGGAAGCTCGAGCTATACGAGGGTGAATGATGCATTCACCATGCATATCACTAGATTGCTTCAAGGTGCAGAGCATGTCAGGATTTCAGATCCAACAAAAGAAATCATCAAGAAATGTGGGGCATGGTTTATTCAGTTCCCAACTTTCTCCTACATTCGGATTGATGGCTGCCAGAGAGCTCCATACAGACTTCCAAGATACCCTGCTGATCACATTCAACTGTTGGAGGTCACTAGGTAGATCCGTGACTTTGATGCCATTGTCAAGAGGGACAAGCATAAGATTGGATTTGGTGGAGACTTCCCCTTGAGGATTGGTACTAGAGAGGCTTGTCCTTCCATTGGTTCTACCCAAGCTCCAGAAGAAGAAATGAGTACTCTTGGCTTGTCTTTCCACTCCAAGAGGTCTAGGTTTGATATCACAGGGGAAGCCAAAAAGAAGGCCAGTAGAGAGTATAGCCATATGGTAGATTTGGAGGACTATTGGGCCAATTGCAGTGATGAATTTGAGGTCAGGAAGAAGTTTTTTGGCATTCCAATTGAATCAGTCTGACTTTACAATGTGAAGGAAATCCCATACCAACTTGACGATGATGGAAACTTGATCCAAGATCATGCTTATGATGCCATAAAAGATAGACCAATTGGTGATGTGGATTGGTTGGAAGAGGAAAAGACAAAATTAAAACAACTGGTGGATCCAGTTATCAAATTTACTAGGATGTGGCTAAAGCATAAGCTATGGGAGTTGGAAAATGATGGTGTACAGCACACCTATGCGCTAATGGGAGATTTGGATCCTCACTCCAGCTCTGAAGAATCTACCAAGTAGGATCCTAAGGGAAAGGGTAAGTTGTATTCTCCTTTCAAAATCAAGATAAAAGGTGTTCAAGAAATAGAAGCCCAAGAAGCAGAAAAATAGATAAAGCCAAAGGCCAAGAAGAGGACAAGGACTAAGAAATCTGAGCAGAAAGATACTAAAGGGAAGAATCTTGAGGCCGATGATCCTGTACCCAAAAGGAGGAGAATCATAAAATTTTTAGAGAAGGCAAGCTCCAAGGTAGGAGGGGAAGAAGTTACCCCATCAGTGGTAAATGTTGAAAGTTCAGAGGAGAAGGCTAAGGTGTATACAAGGAGGTCTAGGACTTCTTCTCCTAAGGATAGTGTTCCTAAGGTAGATCTCCCTCTAGTGGTTTCTCATGAGGAGCAGCATGATGATGTGCCTTCTTCTCATGAGGCTCAAGGTAAACTAGGTGAGTCAGAAAATGTTGAGTATCATCCGGATACTGAAGGAGAAGAGTTTCATGAGGGTGATCTCTATAGTACAGAGGCAGAAATTGAAATGGTAATGCGGTCTCCTTTGGTGGCTTATGTGGAGTCACCTGTTGGAACTGAAGAGGTTAAGTCACCTCCAAAAGAAGAGGAAACAGTGAAGGGTCCATCACCTAAACAAGAAGAAGAACATGCTATTCCATCCCTGTAATCAGATGATGGGTTGTGCTTCTCATCCATCAAATCTGCTGCTGATATATTACTATATGGAAATAAAGAACATCCTGTTTAGAGAAACTAAAAGAATGGAAATTATAAATAGGTGAGATTTTAGAATTGTAAAAGGATTTTTAGAATGGCAGATGTAAATAGAGATTTGGTTAATTAAGATAGAGAAATACAAATGTTAAAAAGGATTAGAGCGTTTATTTCATTATTAATTTTGACTGTTTTGATTTATTGAGATATTTTGAGAAATTGGATCTAGATGGTGACCAAGATAATGAGAGAGAAGTATTCTAAAAATTTTGATTGTTAGGACTACACCATGTTTGTGGTTTGGTCTTAGGACACTTTCATCCTATGCAATTCTATCTATTTCCACATTTGTGATCTACAAAACCTATTTGTTTGCATTTGTACCTACTTTTAATCTAAACATGTGTTGTTGAAAAATATATTTAATAGTTTTTTTCTAGATGAAGGGAAGACCATTCCCCTCATTGATAGCAATTTAGCCCTATTGTAGATGTAACATGTTTAAGTAATTACACCATGACACTAACGAGCTATTAGGTAATCTACACTTCAGTTCAATTTTCTTATTATGGAAATAATCCTCACATTTGTAGCTTCAATCCCAAGTATTTTTTAATTGATCATTTGCTATGGATTCATTTTTGGCACTTTTGATACATAGAAACTTGTTTTCCTCTTCTATTTGAACTTAACAATATCTAGAGATATTAATGGAGTTTTTTATGCTAGAAATTTTGGATTATTCAAGCTCCTCTAATCAATTCAATGATCTAAAAAAGTTTGAAAGAAAAACAAGCATCTATGCAAGATGCCTACTCTATGAAAAACAAGCATCTATGCAAGATGCCTACTCTATCTCTGTCAATACAAATTTTGATGCTAGATAACTCTCTAATGCTCTAGTTATACTCTAATTGAACAAAGAATATATGAATTTGAAAGACATGTTCTAGAATAACTTGATTTTTTGTTTAGTTTATTTAGTTTATGTTAAAATTTAACTTATACTTTTTTTAATGCACTAATTTAGTTCAAACAATTCTAAAACAAAATACTAATATACAATGAAAAAGAAAAATATTTTAGATTCTAAATTAGCTAAAAAATAATGAAATTTTTTAAGGAAATAAAAAAATTATAAATAATATACAATCCTAGGTAAACTAAACACTTAATATGGTTAAAAAGGTTCATTATGGCTAAGTAGAGAAAATATATAAATTTTAATTCTCTAGGATCCATGAGAGATAGTTTTATCCAACTTAATAAATCTTATAGGTTGAGTATGTAGTGGAACTCTCCTATAGGTCAACCAGACAATGAGGCACTTCTATAAGTCAATTAGATAACAATTAGGCACTCATATATGTCACTTTAACAATCATATGGTCATGTCTTTTTAGCTAGAGAATTGGGAATTTTTGGATCTCATCATCTCTATGTCCTAGTCTTGAATTTATTGATAGATGTCATTTAGCTACATGTGATTTTTGAATATCTGAATCTTTAATCTAGAGGAAAAGGGAAGATAGGTTAGGTGATTTGTGAGACTTGCTTAGTCAATCCCCCTTGGTGGTTTATTTTAACATCAACAAATCCTTAAGAAAAATTGAATTTTGTAAAGCTCTAGTAAGGTGATGTAGATTGGTGTGTGCAAATTCAGTTCTATAGGAATAAAAACCTAAGAGTTAAACCAATCTATAGTTTTATGCACAATTGAATAGACGATTAAAGGTGATGAAGGGTATTGAACTAGTTTAGGAAGGGAAATAGGAGGATTGAGAACCAAACTGAAACTTAACACAATGGATGACACAAAGGTAATTAAATAAGGTTTTTAAAAAGTGATTACGAGAGTGTAGACATGCAAAATGTACAAGTTGACATTGCGCATCTAACTTTGATCTACTAACATCGTTTCTTCCTAAATCATCCCTCGGTCTAACTGTTTAATCAAATTCCCCTATCTGATTAAATTCATCAATATTCGTCTCTTAATTAAATAAATTATTTTGTCTAATTAAGTCACTTTCCCTTGTTAATTAAATCAATTCATCCGATCTAATTATCCCTATTTAATTAAATAATCAATTTATTTGATTAAATCTCTAAAGTTCATCTCATAAATTAAATAAATTAAAACCTTATTTAATTTAATCTAGTACCATCCCTTTTAATTAAATAAATCAAAATCTTTATTTAATTAGCCTCTTATCATATTCCTCTCTTTTTATTTAAATTAATCCAAAAATCTAAATCAAATTGTCAAATCGGCTAATATCCCTTAAATTAATCAAATCGTTAATCCTAATCACTCAAATCCTCTAGATTTTGCAACTTGCACAATTAAATCATTTATTTGATTTAATAATTCCCTATTTTCATTCAAAAGGCATCTAAGTGGGAATATTCCTCAAATTTGAAATCTCCCCCCAAAAGGACTTGTCCATCCAACAAAGCATTTAAAGCTCTTACATTGTCTCTTACATGTCTCCCACTTGGCATTTAACTCATTTTTCATCCCCCCTAAACATGTCATCTCATCAAATTCAAATTTCAAACTTGCACAATCCTCAAAACTTGCTCAACCTTCATCCTCTCACATGTTGACAAGTGGCATTATATCATTGGTTGAATCTTTGTCCCACATTGATCAAATTTGGACATCTCTTCAACTTATCATTCTATAAATACAATGCTTCACCATTCATTTTAGCATCCACATCTCAAGCAAAGTTACCATGCTAAAATACTTAGCAATCCTCATCCATCTCATTGAATCATAGCTAGGTTTTTTGCAGATTTTAAGCTTGGAGCATACATTCAAAGTCTTCATCAAGTGGATCAATCATCTTCAATCAACATTTGCATTCAAGGAGTTGGGAAAGGGCAAATCTCCACACACCTATTTGCACCAACTCCCTCAAGAGATCAAGAGTTTGCTTGCATTAGATAGGATTTAATTGTTTCATTTGTGTTCTTCATTTTCATTTCTTATCTTTTGCAAATTTCAAATGGATTTCTTGAGGAATTATTGGTTTCTAATCTTGTGTTTGATCTAATTGTTTGCATGTTTATTGTGTTTGTGCAAGGTATAGATTCAAATGGTTCACATATTGGCGCTAGAAGGAGGGCATACACCTCAAATCCAACACGTTTTTTTATAAAATTTCGCTGTTTTTTGACAGCACTATTCATTAACCCGCATATGATCACTATTTTAGTGTTTTTAGATTCAATTTTAAAATGACCATATCTTGGTCATACGTAGGTCTTTTTTGATGCTTTTTTTTTAAAAATAGGGTAGAATTTCACAAGCTATCCAATGGTGTAGGTGTTTCTTAACTTTAAATTAGTTAAAATTTTCAAATTTACATTTAAATTAATTACATGATAACTTGGCTAAGTTTTAGGGTGTTTTGGTAAATGGTTTGTCTAACCCCTATATCCTTTTGTTTCTTTTGACCTCATCTAACATTTTGATCACTTTTGTAGGTTGGAAATCAAAATCAAAATAAAGATGGAGCATGGAGATGATATTTTATCTAATCAAAGTGTTTTTTAACACTTAAGTGTTTGTTTAACACTTCTTCAAAGAATTTGTCATCCTTCTCCTTCTTAGGACACTAGTTTTCAATTGGGCTTAAAAAGAACCTTTTTCATTTCTTGCAAAGGCTAAAATGAACTTTAGGATCACAACTTACTAGATTTGGTTTATTGGATTAACAATTGAACAAAGCAATTTCTCACACTTCATTTGGTGCTTTAAAACAAAATCATCATTGCTTTGAGGGTTTAAAAAGAACAAGTGTAGTTTTGTTTGTTTGTGAGGGCTTACTTAGACTAAAGCCATTGGAAAAGGACGTATGCGCTTCTCTCGCGCTTTATAGCGATCTTGAGAATCAAAAGGTCTTTCCCATGACTTTGGGTTGAGATAAAGCAATCACCTCCACACTTCGATTTGGGCTTAAAATTGAACAAACTATTGTGCGAGTGTGAGTGGGGACTTTGTTGCGTACATTCTCTCTCCTTGTTGCCTACAAGGATTGATCGAGTTACGAATATTGTTCTTCATTCGCTTTTGTTTATCTTAGAGGGCCCGCCTTGTGGGAAAAAGTAATCACCTAAGGGAACGGCTCAACCGGTAACACTCTAAAGCCAAGAGTATTTCCACTGCCATAAATGTGATATTGGAAGAACGCCAATATCACGCATTGACTGACAAGATGGATCCGAAGGGGACTCTTGGGTCAACTCCTACGAACTAAAAGTCCTTACTAGAACCCATGTGCTAGAATTTGCCAAAAATCCTTTATCTATTTGTTGGTGCAAGAACTCGCTCAAGCCACCCCACACCTTTACTGGCCTTCTAGTAGAGATGGAAAGCATGCCATGGGAGTTTCATGGGTGTTGATGCTTGGTCTGCCCGACGACGCACGAGCCGTGGAGGGGTTGGGGTCAAGCATCTAACCATCCGCTAGAGATAAGCGTAGCTGGACTTGTCCAAGTGGGAATCCAACAAATATTGTCTTACACATCCATAGGATTGTACATGCTTTTGGGTTACAAAAACACATGCTTGTTCGTAAACATTGGAAAACAAACACTTAAACATGATCATGCAAATTTCAAACCCCTTTTGATAGAGCAAATACCTTTTGACAAATTTAAGTGTTGTTGCCTTCCCTTGGGATTATGTCCTTAGAGGTTTCTCATCACTTGAATTTATATCGTCATTTGCTCTAACTAGGGTTAACCTAGGAAATCCCTTTGCCTCAATTTCTTGGAACTCCCACACAACACTTTGTGAGAAGAAAAGGAATTTTGACATAGGACATCTTTAGTTTGAAACATAATCAAGAAAGTGTATTTGGTAAAAAGAAGTCATTAAAAGCAAAGATAAGCAATTGAGCCCCACACATGTCTTTTCAATGATTTCTCACAAGATCAAGATACAAAAACCCAAGAAAAGGAAACTTAGCCCAAAGCAACATCAACAAAAACTCAAAAGGTTATATGATTTTAGAGAAAAGTTGTTGGCTAATTTCTATAGACATGCTTCAAGAGACAACCCCACTTTATATTCATTTTACTACACACAAAATCCAAGATTGTTTCAAGGGATTGGATACCTTGCTTAGGGCATAACATGTTCTTCAATACCTTGGTCTTGTTAAACAAAAGTCTAAACTAGGGTCATTCTAAGATCAAAACAAACATTCATCCATCAAAAACATCAACAGCCATAAACATCTCACCAACATTTTGAGAAAATCTTGATACAACTATGCTAGGCTCCTTTGGTAGACATCAAAACTTTTCAAACATGAGACTTTGAGTTCTTCAAACATCAACATCAAACTTGTTCAACTCAAGTGTGTGTGAATGAATCCTTTTGCACATGCTTAGTTGAATTATCACTTTGTTCCAATTAATGGTGGATAGATGCATCCTTCTCCCATCACTACTTTGGATTATCTTTTGGTTAACTTGTGAGTAGACACATCCTATTCTCACTCCTAAATCAAATTATCCTTTATGAGCATTAGTTATCTTTTTTAGATCATCATCCAAACATCTTGGGGATATCTCTTGCTCAAACATCAACATTCAAAAGACAGAATTCAAAGTCTAAACATCAATCAAAGCAAACCCAAAGTACCTAGCATCACATCAAGATTTTCAATACAAATTCAAAACTTCCATTCTCACCCATATATCATACACCTTTCATCTTCACATCTTTGATCTTTTACACATCCTAGTTTGCTCTTTTATGGTTCAAACAAGATCACAACACAAGAGGAACATGGAGTTAAATCAAGAAACATCAACCACAAGTGATCTAAGCCAAAACATTCCAGAAATCCAAAACACACCACTTCCAGACCTCACTATCACTACACACGATCCACAAAAAGAGGTCTTGGTGGAAGACATCACACCAACAGAATTAAGTGAGGAAGAAGTTCTTGAGATGCTCAAACAACCAAAACTGCAAAAGTTTCTTCGCGCAATGGCTAAAATAAATCCATCAATTCTCAACACTAATGAGGATGAGCTTCTTGTACCAAATGACCAAAACACCCTTCCACAATCAACCACTTCCATTACCACCATAGAACCCACTATCAATGAGGATGATACCCTCTTCAACACGCATCAAAATCCACTTTACAACCCACTTGGATTTATCGATACATCTGAGGTTCCTTACCATACCACCTCATCATTTTCTCTTGACACGCAAGTGTCTAGACCTTTGGTACAAGCAAGCTCGTCCGAAATAGAGAGACCTTACGGATTTGTCTCTTCATTTGCACAAGAAAATTTTCCACCATTCAAACCATTCACACCTCCCACCACGTCAACACCATATTTTGGTTTAGGGATCTCCCCTTTACCTAAACTTCCACCTTTCCCTAACATAAATCGCCCCATCCAAATCAATTCATCCAACCAAGGGGGTACATCACATCTTTCAAACACACCATCCACATCAAACCAACACATGATAGCTAATCAAAATACGGTCTCTCAAAGACCCACTATTTCGCTCATCTCTACCATTCCTACCACTTCACCTAGTCCCACCATTCCTATCACTTCACCCATCCCAAATGCACCTATCACCACATTCACTCCAACCACTACATCCACTATACCTCAAACTTCCACTACCCCCATCACACCCCTTACATCGCAACCTCACCACCACCATTGCTCTAAGCGCATCTCAAACTTCCAACACAATTCCGATCCCACCACCACCACCATTGCGACCAAGCCAAGTAAGCCATTACAATGCTGCATTCAAAGCATACCAACAATTGCTCCAACAATATCAAACAATTCAACAAGCACCTATAGCCACGCACGCTTCTCAAGCTTCACAACAAAATCAAGCTCAAACATCGCTGCAACAACAACAAGCACAACAAGCAGCACAAGCCCAAGCTTTGTTGCAATTAAGCAACAACAACTAACGCTCAAGCCGCACAAGCCCAAGCTGCAAGCGCACAAGTCGCACGCTCTCTACTCAAGCTGCGCAAAAGATGCCCAAGATGCCCAAGCACGAGTGCAAGCACAAGCGCAGTACTTTGCACAACAACAAGCAGCCCAACAACTCGCATATCAGAAAGCGTTAGAGCAATACCAAGAGCAACAAGAAGCAGCCCAACAAGCCCTAGCTGACCAACAACAAGCATTGTTGGACCAACAACATCAAGCACAACAACAAGCTCTATTAGCGCAACAACAACAAGATCAACAACAAGCGTTGTTGAAAGCATACATGGCACAACAAGCAAACATTCCACCCATTCAAACACCCACTCCACCCCCCCCAGAACACCTTCATTCCACCTCCTGATCCACAATTGGATGTCACCGCACAAATAAAATTTCTGTCACAACAAGTGCTTGACCTTCAATCAGGAAAGACACCAAAACCACAAAAAAACCTATGCCCTTATCCATTTGATAGGAGCGTAGAAATGAAACCATTCCCAAAAGGGTTTGAGATCCCTAAATTTGACAAATATCGCGGAACGGGTAACCCTGAAGATCACATCAGGGAATTTCAAGTACATTGCATGGAGGTGGCTCACGACGAAACGTACTTGATGAGATTATTCCCAAGAAGCTTGGCTGGAAACGCTATTGATTGGTTTTCTCGACTTTCTGGAATCAAAAAATTCCAGGAAATCGTGGATGCCTTCATACATAATTATTCCTTCAACACTCCCATGGAGGTTAGCTTACAGGAATTATCATCTCTCAAACAAGGGAAAAATGAATCATTCGGTGCTTTCTTACAACGATGGCGATCCAAAGCTAATCAAAGCAAGTGGTCTATGCCTGAAGAGCAACAAGTGGGAACTATCATTGCGAATCTTGATGGACCCTTGGCCTTCCACCTCAAAGTGCAAAACATCACCACTTACGACCAATTGATCCCTAGCGCGCTCAATATCGAACGAGCCCTTGCCACACAGGGAGAAACTTCATCATATCAAGAAGGCCGCTCATCATCCAATTATCATGACAAACCACGAACATGGGCAAAGAATCGTAATGTAACCAACGATGGTGTCGTTGATGCCAAGGTTGTCATTAGTGCCCCACGGAAGAACAATCCACCATCCCAACAACAACAACACCAAAATACCAATCAAAGCAATCGACAAGTCAATACTGTGGTCCAACCATCCCATAACCAAAACACAAACAACACTGATAATCAAGGAGAACCACAGCGAAACAAGTTCTTCCCCAAACGAAAATACACACTCCTTAGGGAACCTGCTGAAGCAATCATGAAAAGATTGGTAGATGAAAAATTGATAACGGTCCCTACACATAATAATTATCAAGAACCATCGGTCAAGCCACCATGGTATAATGAGAATTATCTTTGCGACTTCCACAAACTCAAGGGACACACGACAAACAACTGCATGAGGCTCAAAAATCTAATTCAAGACCTCATAGATGACAAAATCATAGATGTGGAAGCACCATCAGGAAACAAAGATCTCAAGATTTACACGAATCCGATGCCGAATCATGGCAACAAAGGAAACAAAGATCAAGACAAAGGAAAAGGGGCTTATAAAAATGTCAACCACACATACGAGGGTGTTGTTGCTTGTTTAGACGAGTTTTGTGGAGTCATCACCATCAAAGGGGCCCAAGCCGATTGTGGAGTCACCACAAGAGGTGGAAAGGTTACCATTGCAGCACCATCCCAACCAAGCAGAAATTCCACATCCAATCCAAGGTCTAACCCTAGTGGCTATAATGTCTTGGATCAATTGAAAAGAACCCCTGCACATATCTCCATCATGGAGTTACTCAAAATCTCATCTGCACACAAAAAGATTCTAGAAGAAGCTTTGGCGTCATCTACTGTCCCCGCAGATCTAGATACAGAACAATTCCAAGCTATGGTCGCAAGTATCACCACACCTAACATTCTTACATTTTCTGAACAAGACTTCCCCACACAACCATCTCACAACCGTGCACTTCATCTGGAGGTGTACGTAAATAAAAAGAAAGTCAAGAGAGTCTTGGTGGATGGAGGTGCAGGCTTAAATATTTGCTCCTTAAAGCTTCTAAAGAATTTGAACATTTCAGAGGATTCAATTGACAAAGGAAAAGGCATCACAATAAGAGCATACGATGACCAGGAAAGGGTATCCCAAGGCACCATTCAGCTTCCTGTCCAGGTTGGACCCGCCATCATGCAAACCAACTGTCAGGTCTTGGACCTCGATTTACCATACAACATTCTCCTAGGGCGACCATGGATACATGCAATGCAAGCTGTAGCTTCAACTTTTCATCAATGTGTGAAATTCACACATGAAGGTCAAGAGGTTACTATCCATGGAGATCCTGAGCCATTTGCCTACTGCAAAAATCTAGAGGCAAAATACTACAAGATCCCGCAAGTACCCAAGAACGATGAAGGCCCATCAACACCTTACGTGGATCCCGCCACTCTCACTTCTGTGACAGAGACACCCTCCACCCCCGCCATCCCCACCTTTTCTGATATCAAAGTCATAATACAAGATGATGGTTGTGGAAACTATTCAATGCCTAAGAATGCTTTTGTAGTAGGAGAGCTACCACAATCTCCTAGATCAAGAGGACGTCCACAATCACAAGAAGCTTCAACATCTCAAGGATCCTATGAACGAAACCCTACCTTCACAAGTGCAGGAGATCTTGGTCAGGAAACATTAGAGGGGGACCTATCTCATCTCCTTTATCGAGATGATATACCGGCAGTTGAATTGCCTATGGATGAACGAAACAAAGGTATGAAGATGATGCTCTTGATGGGCTATAACCGGAACCAAGGGTTAGGCCAAGATAATAACGGGCGTGTAATACCCATTATACCTGAGAAGCAAATAAAAAATCTTGGCATTGGTCATCCTACTCCTAAGGTAACTGTACTTGGTCGAGGTGCCCATGGTAGACAGAACCGAATGCCTCCTCAGGAATCTGTAGCTACTCCACAATCCTCCATGACTTTAGGAATGCCCACTGATTTAATTGAGTCACCAGAAATAGGATTACCTTTGTTGTTTGAGGATACTAACATCCTTATGATTAGCACCTTGTCTTATGAGTCTGAAAACCAAAGCAATGAAATCCGATTAGTCTATCCCCAACTGATTGATTACGACCAACGAGGACCACCAATTCTTGACATGTTTGAAAACGATGAGGCGCTCTCAGAATTCATGGGACTTAGGGATGACATTCCATGTGGGGATCATAAGGCAGGTTTTATCATAGAGCTGGATACACATGCATACTATGGAGAAACGATTGAATCCCTCAGTCGCAAAAATAAAAAATTGAGAATAATCTCCAAGTCCTTGAGTGAAAACCACCTTGTGGCACTCTCTGACTCTGAAAAAGTAAAAAGAAAGGACGCATCCAATGGTGAAAACCTCTCTGAGGCGCCTGAGGATGGGGGATTCAATCTTCCTCTTACAGCTATACACCAAGAAAAGTCAGCTATGCTAGCAGAAAAGTGCAACCCCATCAATCTGGGAACACAAGAAACTCCTCATATTACATTCTACGCTGAGTCATTATTATGCAAAGAACAGGAGGAGTTGGCTACCTTCTTAAAGGAAAGGAAGATAAATTTTGCGTGGACCTATGCTGATATGCCAGGATTGGATCCAGAGGTAGTGGTTCATCACTTGGCAGTCTATCCTGAAGCTAAACCTGTGAGACAGAAGCTTCGCAAAATGCATCCTCAAATTGCTTTGTTAGTCAAAATAGAGCTCAAAAAGCTATTAGATGTTGGATTCATTCGACCAATTTATTATCCAGAATGGGTATCGAACTTGGTACCTGTATCAAAGCCTGACGGAGCCATAAGAATCTGTACGGATTTCAGAGATTTGAACAAAGCATGTCCCAAGGATGATTTCCCACTCCCCAACATCGACATGATAGTAGACATGACAGCAGGGCATGAGATGCTATCACTTATGGACGGATTTTCGGGATACAACCAGATTATGATAGCAAAAGAAGATCAACACAAGACGGCTTTCACTTGCCCATGGGGAACATACTGCTGGAACGTAATGCCATTCGGCTTAAAGAACGCTGGGGCCACATACCAAAGGGCCATGACACTAATATTCCATGACATGATCCACAAAACAGTTGAGGACTATGTCGATGACATCTTGGGCAAATCCAAAAAGAGGAAGGATCATATATCAGTCTTGAGTGCTATCTTTGATAGACTAGAAGAATACAAGGTTCGTTTGAATCCCAAGAAGTGTGTCTTTGGCGTACAATCAGGAAAGTTGTTGGGCTACATAGTGTCAATGAGAGGCATTGAGATTGATCCGGCAAAGGTGAAAGCAATACTTGAAATGGAAGCTCCTAGGACATTGAAACAACTGAGAGGTCTCCAAGGCAGGCTTCAGTCAATTCGCAGGTTCATAGCACAATTAGCAGACAAACAAATCCCTTACTCTCACCTACTCCACAAGGGGGTAACGTACAAATGGGATGACAAATGTGAACAAGCCTTCAACAAAATCAAGGAATATCTGTTAACACCTCCAGTACTAAGGCCTCCAATTCAGAACAAACCATTGATCCTTTATATCTCAGCAACTGCAGCAGCCCTTGGTGCTCTCCTAGCACAACATGATGAAAATGGAATAGAAAGAGCCATCTACTACATCAGCCGTACAATGGTGGGCCATGAGTTAAACTATACATTCATTGAAAAAGCTTGCCTAGTAGTGGTGTTTGCATCCCAAAAATTCAGACACTACATGTTGGCACACAAGATCAAACTCATAGCTAAAATTGATCCCTTAAAGTATCTTCTTTCAAAGGCAATGCTTACGGGAAGAATGGCTAAGTGGGTAATGATATTATCAGAATATGACATTGAGTATGTGGAGCGCAAGGCAATCAAGGGACAGGTCATTGCAGACCAACTGGCAGATGCACCTATCTATGCAGAGAACCCACTTGTTTCAGAATTTCCAGATGAATCCATTTTCAACATTGACATAACTACTCATTGGAAACTATACTTTGATGGATCCTACACACAACATGGTTCAGGAGCTGGTATCTTCTTCATCACTCCACAAGGGGATTGTATACCAAGATCATACAAACTAGCATTCCCTTGTACCAACAACATTGCAGAATATGAGGCTTTAACTATAGGTCTCAGGATAGCAGTACAGTGGAACATTATGGCATTGAAGGTATATGGAGATTCACAGCTTATCATAAATCAAGTGAACAATGAGTACCAAACAAAGGATGATAAGCTAACTCCATACAAAAGGATGGTGGAAAATCTCAAGGAATCTTTTGTTGACATCACATTCGAGCAAGTACCAAGAACCAACAATAGAGCAGCAGACGCAATGGCAACTATTGGATCACTCTTAGAGATCCCTCCAAATGTTCCAAAATATGACTTCTTGGTAGAGCAACTTCTCGTACCAGCATTCAAGGTACCAGAGTCAGAATTTGTGGGTGAAATCATTGGTCCAAATGATCAGTGGTACCAAGACATTTACACATACCTTAGGATAGGTATCATTCCCGCCGATTTGCGTTCAAGCCTTAGACGAACCTTTATCAAGAAAGCATCTCGTTTTGTCATTTTAGGAGAAACCTTTTATCGCAGAAGCATAGAAGGAACCTTACTAAGATGTCTTAACCCTGAGGAGGCTTCGGCTGCCCTAACTGAGGTGCACAATGGCATCTGTGGTTCTCATTCGAGTGGCATGACCTTGTCTAAGAAATTGCTGAGGAGTGGGTATTACTGGCCTACCATGGACAGAGAGGCACATGAATATGTCAAGAAGTGTCTACAGTGTCAGCAACACGGGGACCTCATCCATGCTCCAGCTCAAGAGCTTCATCCAATCATCACACCATGGCCCTTTTCACAGTGGGGACTCGATCTCATTGGGAAAATCACACCCACCTCATCCAACGGCCACAAATTCATTATAACTGCAACTGAGTACTTCACCAAGTGGGTTGAAGCCATACCTATGACCTACATAACAGGAAAGCAGATCTCAAAGTTCATCCTGAACTATCTCATATGCCGCTATGGTGTTCCACAAGCTATTATCTCAGATAATGGGACACCATTCAAAAATCAGGAAGTCCGTGACCTATGTGATAAGTTCAAAATCCAACATCGCTTTTCCACCCCATACTACCCCCAAGGCAATGGCCAAGCAGAAGCTACAAATAAAACCATCCTCAAAATCCTTAAGAAAACAGTCAATGACGCAGGTCGTGACTGGCATTTGCAGCTTAATCCTGCCCTTTGGGCTTACCGAACTAGCATCCGCACACCCACTGGTGCCACACCATTTTCCTTGCTCTACGGATCAGAGGCCATATTGCCCATTGAGATCGAGCTACCATCCCTCAGAGTATCATTGCAAAACCTCATCACGGATGAGGAGTATCGAGTTTCAAGACTGAACAAGCTGGAACTATTGGACGAGCGACATCTGGATGCTTTAAACCGTCTGCAAGTGTATCAGAATAGACTGAAAAGGAGCTACAACAAGAAAATTAGAAGCAGAACTTTCCACGTTGGAGAATTGGTGCTAAAAGAGAATCAGAAGAATGTCTTGAACCCAAATGGCAAGGGCAAGTTTGACCCCAACCTGCCAGGGACTCCTTTGTCATCACGTTAAGCTACAAATCGTGGGCATATCGCTTATCAACACCGGGAACTCCCTGTGGAGCTTCAATGAATAGCTCCCATCTCAAAAAGTTTTATGCCTAAATCTTTCAAGGTATAGGAACCAAAAATCCAAAAATCATAAAAGTCCTGAAAAAATGGTTACTTCGGCGAAAACCTGGCAAACAGGCGTCTTGGTGACAACAAAAAAAAATAAAAATCAAAAAATCAAGAAAACAGTAAAGAGAAAAAAATCGTCCTCTAGTGAAAACCACTTCGGTGGCACTTTGGGCAAGTACCTTGGTGAAAACCTGGTAAACAGGCACCTTGTGTAAATAAGCACTCTCCATCCATCTTGGTCTCCATGACTTGCTTTGCATCATTCATTCACTCATCGCATATCATCGCATTTCACCCTTCCATCCGCATTTGCACCATAGCTTGGTCTTGCATTTGTGTCAGGATTCCTCCTAGAGCTACTCGGCCCACTTAAAAGGTCAGTTTGTCCTGCCTGTATCGGAGTAGTCTATCGCCTCACGCTGGGGGCACGTTCTCATCGGATCGGATTCGTGTATGATCTTAAAGTCCTCAAAATCAGAAAAATCCAAAAACATCAGAAAATCAGAAAAATCCAAAAACATCAGAAAATCAGAAAATCCAAAAACATTCAAAACATATCAAAATCCAAAAACAGGTCAAAAAGTCATTTCAAAATCCAAAAACAAGGTCGTCTTTGTCAACCACGCCGTCTCCTGAAAGCTTGAACGGTGAAAGGGTTGATCTTTGATCATCCCCTCGAGACATTTAGGGTCAGTCCTATAGGAGTCATTACAATAAACCGGACATTTCATCATGTATATCTTCATCCGTAAATCGCATCAAGTTGTCACGAATCCACGTGGTCTCGCTGCGTATAACGTGAGGTGGGCAAGGCTAATCTATCGATGTCATCCCCGAGGCCCCTAGGATAGGTCTTTAGGTTAGTATCTTGGTCAAAATCTTAAAAATCCCAAAACATTGAAAATTGAAAATCAAAACATTGGAAAATCTCAAAAATACCAAAAACAGTCTCAAAACATTGCAAAACTCCAAAAACATCCAAATATTTGAAAAAAAATCCATCCGCCTCATCTCGCTTACACTCGCAATAATCA
This sequence comes from Sequoia sempervirens, assembly GCA_007258455.2. Taxonomy (NCBI): domain Eukaryota; kingdom Viridiplantae; phylum Streptophyta; class Pinopsida; order Cupressales; family Cupressaceae; genus Sequoia; species Sequoia sempervirens. The sequence goes on along the minus strand of VDFB02105785.1, from coordinate 254,216,142 downwards.
ATCATCCATAATAAATCGTCATCATCCTCAACCTTTGGTAACACAGTCAGAAACAAGTCTAGCAGTCAAACGTGAAAACCTAAACTGTCAAAATCTCAAGTATAGGTCTGTCAGCATGCAAGTTGGTCAACTCTTTTCTTATCAATGGCATATAAATCATAAATCAATTTCATCATTGTTTGATAAAAGCTTGTCCTAGGATCCGTTCCGACAATGGGCACTTTTATCAAACCAACCACTTTGGGTAAACAAAACGACGTGTCATTAACATGTCCTAGGATCCGCTCCGACAATGGACATTATCTTTTGGCAATAAGTTTTGGCCCCCATCTTTCGAAACATCATTTCTCTTAGCTAACGGTACGAAGAACATTAGTTTGTCTGCTCACTTACTTTATCTTGTTTGATTTATCTCATTGTGCTCATTCCAAGGACCTCTCGATGATGTCTGAACAAAGGATTTAGAGAGATAGGAATGGGGCAACGATCATTATCTTTTGTCTGCTGTGCTTGTTGGATATCTTTGTAATATAACCTTGGTCATGCGTGCTTTTGTTTAGTCTATAGCAAGGGTGTTTTAAGTTTCTTGTTGACCACATAGAAAGGCTTGCCTTCCTATGTTTTGGTCTGAGATATTTGAAATATCTGAACTATTTTCTAGACAGGGTTCCGTATGTCAGGTATGAACAAGAATACTCCTATCTGATTTGTCGAGTCAAAGTCCATCACACTAGGTACAATGCCATCCTGGTTCTCGATACCTTGATGCATCGTACTGCGTGTATTATCAAACATAAGGAAATCCGCCCTTTGAAAATCCCAACTCCACGGCAAGTAGTCATCACCATTTGCATGATCATCTCATTCTTTCATTCTTCTATCTTTACTAACATTTCTATCCCAATTGGTACATGAAGCTACCCACAGCTAATGAATGTCCATTCATCTACATCAACCACTCCTCTCGCATTTTATCGTGATTTTGATTGGCAATTGGCATTCCCATTCAACATCTCGAGGGGGCAATATACCAGTGCAATTCTTCTCACTGGGGCAATAGTGGGGCATCCGAAAAATCAGATTTTTTTTATTTTGATCATGACAAGATCATTCTTTGAATCAATGCAACAAGTACATTGCTTCAAAGAGGGGCAAAATGTAGACATGCAAAATGTACAAGTTGACATTGCGCATCTAACTTTGATCTACTAACATCGTTTCTTCCTAAATCATCCCTCGGTCTAACTGTTTAATCAAATTCCCCTATCTGATTAAATTCATCAATATTGTCTCTTAATTAAATAAATTATTTTGTCTAATTAAGTCACTTTCCCTTGTTAATTAAATCAATTCATCTGATCTAATTATCCCTATTTAATTAAATAATCAATTTATTTGATTAAATCTCTAAAGTCTATCTGTTAAATTAAATAAATTAAAACCTTATTTGATTTAATCTAACACCATCCCTTTAATTAAATAAATAAAATCTTTATTTAATTAGCCTCTTATCATATTCCTCTCTTTTTGATTTAAATTAATCCAAAAATCTAAATCAAATTGTCAAATCAGCTAAATATCCCTTAAATTAATCAAATCCTGATTTTTAATCCTAATCACTCAAATCCTCTAGATTTTGCAACTTGCACAATTAAATCATTTATTTGATTTAATAATTCCCTATTTTCATTCAAAAAAGGCATCTAAGTGGGAATATTCCTCAAATTTGAAATCTCCCCCCAAAAGGACTTGTCCATCCAACAAAGCATTTAAAGCTCTTACATTGTCTCTTACATGTCTCCCACTTGGCATTTAACTCATTTTTCATCCCCCCTAAACATGTCATCTCATCAAATTCAAATTTCAAACTTGCACAATCCTCAAAACTTGCTCAACCTTCATCCTCTCACATGTTGACAAGTGGCATTATATCATTGGTTGAATCTTTGTCCCACATTGATCAAATTTGGACATCTCTTCAACTTATCATTCTATAAATACAATGCTTCACCATTCATTTTAGCATCCACATCTCAAGCAAAGTTACCATGCTAAAATACTTAGCAATCCTCATCCATCTCATTGAATCATAGCTAGGTTTTTTGCAGATTTTAAGCTTGGAGCATACATTCAAAGTCTTCATCAAGTGGATCAATCATCTTCAATCAACATTTGCATTCAAGGAGTTGGGAAAGGGCAAATCTCCACACACCTATTTGCACCAACTCCCTCAAGAGATCAAGAGTTTGCTTGCATTAGATAGGATTTAATTGTTTCATTTGTGTTCTTCATTTTCATTTCTTATCTTTTGCAAATTTCAAATGGATTTCTTGAGGAATCATTGGTTTCTAATCTTGTGTTTGATCTAATTGTTTGCATGTTTATTGTGTTTGTGCAAGGTATAGATTCAAATGGTTCACAATAATATGTGTAAGATTTTTGCAAAAGATATGTAGAAAGAGTTTGAGATGTCTATGATTGGTGAATTATCTTTATTCCTGGGCTTCCAATTCATCAACTAGATGATGGTATCTTTATTTCCTAGGATATGTATGTTAGAGAGATGTTAAATAATTTTGGCATGGAGGATTCCAAACTAGTAAATACTCATATGGTTACTGGTTGCCACTTAGGCAAGACTGGTGTCAATTAGACTCTTTATAGGTCTATGATTGGGGTTTTATTGTAATTGACTACTTCTAGACTTGATATTATATAGGTAGTATGTTTGGCTGCCATATATCAAGCTAATCCTAAGAAAACTCATGAGAATGCATTAAAAAGAGTTTTTCAGATATTTGAAGGGAACTTTAGATTATGGTTTATGGTATAAGGATGATAAATTCTCTTTCAATGCTTATACTAATGTGGATTGGGAAGGATGTGTGGATGATCAAATAAGCACCAATGGAAGTGAATTTTTATTAGGAGAAAATTTGGTCTCTTGGTTCAATAAGAAGCATGACTCAATGTCCTTATCCATAGTAGATGCTAAGTATATTTTTGCAACATCTTACTACACCCAAGTGCATTGGATGAAGTTGACTTTGAAGGATATAAAGGTGGTGTATAATTAACCCATTCACATATTATGTGATATTACCAGTGTAATAAAAATCTCCAAGAATCTAGCGATGTATTAAAGGACCAACTACAATTCTATCTAGTATCTCTTCCTAAGGGAAAAGATTGCAAAGCAGGAATTTACATTGGAGTATGTTCCCAATAAGGATCAACATATATCTTCATTAAGGAACTTTCAAAGGATACTTATGAGTATCTTTGGTAGAAGTTAGAGGCTATTGACCCTCCTTCTATCTAGATGCATAGATGGTGCATCTATCTAGGGGGAGAAATTCATGTCATACCCTTTTTCTCCTTGATTGATGTGTGCTACCTCTCAAGGGAGTAGGTAGTTGGTTGGTTACTATTGATAGGGGGGAATGTATATTTGTTTAAAGAAGTGCAGTTATTGTGAATATTCTCATGGTTTTAAATGAAGACCTTGTTTCCCTTTGTCCTTCATGTCAAAGGGCGATAATGTGTAGGTGTGTGTTACCATCAATTCCAAAGGGGTAGATTGTTGCACATATGTTACCTATATTTGGAATTATTTGTCATTGATGTCAACACTCATTTTGGGCTTTCATTGATGTATGATGATGTTCTAACAGTGATGTTGTTAATGTTCATGGTTAGATGCCATGCCTTGTTCGATGACAATTAAAGTTGTATTGAGTATGGTTGTTCTCATCAGAGATGATATCATGAAGATATATTAAGATGAGGATTAGAAGTATTAAATGAGGATTAGAATTAATGTTAATTTAGAGATATGTTGCTAATGATCTCTAACTTATGTTGAATGATATCTTTTGTTCTTCTTGTGGAAGTATTTATTGCTACAAGGAGGCTCTAGTCTCCAAATGTTGGTGAAAGGTTCTACTACAGGAAATTACTTTGAAGAGTATTTGGGAAGATGCTTCACATTCCTACACCTTTGAAGATATGGTCTTACAATTTGGGATTCAATTTTTTTCTTCTATAGATGTTGCACTCCTATCTTTTCAGGTCACCAATGTTGCCAAGGAGGTTTCTGGTAATTGTAGTTGGTTGAAAGTTTGGTTGCTTGTCAAGATTGGTCTGGAAAATTATATGCATTTCTCTACATTGTTTTTCTATTCCTATGGATTGGTGGACATGATTTTACTATTTGTGCAATGTATCAATTTAGGTTTTATGTCATAAAGTTTATCGCAGGTTAGTTTGTTAATTTTCTATCTCATGGTTGTGTCTTCTAGGCTTCTAGGATGAAGTGTTTTATTTTTGGTTGGTTTGTGGTGGCTGTTTGTGGTATGAAAGTATGAAAGAAGTATCTGGAAGTGTTGTTGGATTTTCATGGAACATCTCTTTGTGGTCCGCACTTCAATGGTTGATCTATTTGGTGTCGCATATTATTTTGAGTTATTTTTCTAGATAATTTGTAGATGTTTGGTTGACAAGGCTTGTTCTTTTTCTTGCAATACGTTCTTAGGGGTTTGTGCCAACATTTGAAGTTATGTAAAGTTAAGTTGGGTCCTACCCTATCTTATTGATAACTGCATTGAGTAATTCAATTGAACTTGTATGTTTTGGGCTGATAGGTAATGTGCGCCAACATGTTTAATGTTTGGGATCACATTGGAAGATGTAATGAATTATTTTTGTTCCTCTCTATCTCCTTGATAGGACTGCTTTCATTGTAATTATGTTTTTGTGGGTGACTTGTTAAGGGGTGTGTGCAAGAAGTTGAGCCCACTTTTGTGCAAGAAGTTAAGTCCATTTTTTGGAATGGAAGTGTTTTCCCTAAGTTTTAGAATTTTTCATATTTGACCTTAAAATTTGAAGCACTTAGAGATGAAATCTTAAAAAAAGTTACTGATCATAAAATGTAGTACTCAAAGTCTAGTTTCCAAATGTGTAGTTGATTTTAATACCCATATGATACAAATTGATTTTCAATAAGAAATTTTAAAAACCACTATTTATAAGTCACTTTTTCTTACCATACCATGCATGTGTACGTCATCCATATTTTGACCTAAATAATCATATTTTTCTAAATCCTTTTGGGAAAAGATTTGTAACTCACTAAAGCACGTTTTCCATATTTTTTTGTAATTTTTTATTATTAATTTTTGTTTATTTTTTATTATCCATATTTTTTGTTTTGAAAAATTGTCATGTATGTCACACATAAGATGATCTAAACTTATCAGTTTTTGATCTTTTTAAAAAAAATGAAAAGAATTGTATGAAGTATATTTTTGTGCAATTTGTTTTACAATTTTTTTTTTTAATAAAATTTATTAAAATACTAAAAAACTCTGATATTTCAAGTTTATGGACTTGTTTCATTAGAAATTAATTGAAAAATAGAAAAAATAATCCAATTGTAAAATAAATTATACATTTGGAATCTACACTGACTCATCTATTTAATGTGTTTTATTTTCATCAAAAGATTCCACAAAAAAGGTATTCAGGTCCATATGTCCAAAGTCACTATTTTCTTGTGACATTAACAAGACCTTCAAATTGTAGGTCAAACTAGATCCAAAGCTAAGGTTTGGGTCCCCAAGCCTTTTCCTGAACTGAAAAACAAAGCACAAACCCGACCAAAAATTCATATTTTAAAAAATGGGATCTAGTTTCATAAAAAAAATATTTTTTTATGCTTCTATGAAATGGGATCCCATTTTGAAAGGTTGTTAAAAATGGAAAGTTTTCAAAATGGGATCCCATATTGAAAAATTTTCCAAAAATGGAAAGTTTTCAAAATGGGGTCCCCTTTTGAAAATTTGTCAAAAATAGAAAGTTTTCAAAATGGGATCCTATTTTGAAATTTTTCCAAAAATGGAAAGTTTTCAAAACAGGATCCCATTTTAGTTTTAGGCTCGGGACCTTAAACATAAATGAGATCCCATTTATTGAAAAATAGGATCCCATTTTGTTGAACTCGATTTTGGGATTTTGGCTAAGGAAAAAACTTCCATGTTTCATGGACTCAACTTCATGCATCTACCCTAAGGTTATTCCTTATCTCCTATTTTGGCTGACACAATTGGTGTTTTAAGATCTTGTAGAGGATATAAATGGAAGAACAAATTAATTGTTAGTTGTGTGTGGTGGTGTGTGACTATGGAATGATGCAATAAGTTATAGAAAATAAAAGTTAGATGTTCTTTAAAATCTCAGTCAACAGAGTGTATTGTTGACATATTGTAATTCTAAATCTTCATGTATCCTACTATCAGACAGTGAATCTCTTTAGCAGGTCCTTGTATCTTGCCCTACAGTTGTCTGCCTCAGCCAGCGAGTCCTTTGTATCTTTTCCTAAGGTTGTGCGCCTTAGCCTACAAGTCCTTTAGGGAGCAGTGAGCTTCCTTATATAGTGAGACTTAAAAAGAAAATATATTGTAAGCAATGAGCTTCATATATTGTGAGATTTCTCACTGTGATTTTTACCTTCTTGGGTTTTCCACATATATCCAGTGTTATCTTGTGCATGTGTGTTCATTGCTTTATCTTTCATTGTTGCTAATATAAACGGGGCCATAGATATGTTTCTTTTTTCTAAATTTCATAAAGTAAGTTACCAAAATTTATATCAATGTGGATATGACCAACCTATCTATCAATTACATTTATGGAATTTTTACTATACATAAAAAAGTTTTAAAAACTTGAAATAATAGGCTTGCATGATAAATTTTCATGGCATACCATCAAGTTATTATTTAGATAAGTGATCTTGGTCTTAGGGTTAACTTGTATTGTTTAATTACTCTATACTGTCCTATAGAAACCTTGGGTACTATCTGTTGGTGGTTTTTCTGGTAAACCAGGTTGGTCTCCTATTCTACCTATGGAGTAGCCAACTCCAATCAAGGGCAGCTCAGAGGACCTGGACCAACTGACAAGATCAAAATATCTTCTACACTTTAGGCTCTGCAGAACCAGGGCGGGTATACCCACACAATGCCTTAAACAAGACTGGACATTGCTTTTTTATAGCAGATAGCTCTTGATGCCAAGTGTTGAGGACCTCAAATAGGGCTAGATTCTCAGTAGCTCAACCTTGAAGCAATGAAGAGGAAGGACACAAACTAAAAAAAAGATATTTAATGATTTGTAGATTAAAAGGTTTCTGAGAGGAACAGGTTGCAGGACAGATCAGTGCCTAGTTTTGGGCCATGGAGTCAAACACAACAAAGGGAAATCATCTACAAATAGACCTCAATCAGTGGATTTTGTTTTGTTGATGCCTTACATCAACTATCAGTGCCTTACACTGATAATCCAGCTCCTATAGCAACCAGACTCTTCTTACCAAATCCTACCTGCAAACAAGTAATCACTGCTATCTGTTCAAAGGATTTAACTACTTCCTTGAAGAAGACCTATCAACAAACAATACAATCTCATGAAGTATGAGAAGATGAACAAAGACACCTTATGCATTCATTCAAATTATTAAAAGCACACAAATAAGGAGACAGTCTGATAACATGCATGAGAGACAAGTGTCTTCATGTATTCCTACTTAACTTAATGCATTTACAGAGGAATTCAACATTACAATTCACAGAATAAAAAATGACCTAAGACAAAACCCTAATCTATCCCAAGCTGGTCCGCAAACTCAGAAAATGGAACTGAACCAAAGGAACCAAACCCAAGGGACCGAACCCTTCATCCTGGCCATGAATTATCCCTTTATAGGAACAGGGAGAGCAACAAGCAACCAGCCAGGGAAATTACACGTCAATAGACAAAATGACTAGTCAACACAGACCGCAGGCCATGTCAACAACTTCACTAGAAATCATTAAATGCTTTGTGCCAGGTGATCCCATAGAAATCTCGATGTAGACTGATCAAGTCAAAAGAAGCAGGACAGACATGGGTGGCCATGGCAACCAAAACAAAAATCTATCAGTCAACATTAAATCTACCATAGAATTCGCACACTCATACTTGAGCCATGTCGTCCTTGTCCCAGAGCCATGTCACCATGAATGCTAGCTTGGTGGAGCCAGCGACCAACTCACTATTGCCATGAATGCCCCAGGCTTCTGGTCCTCGTGTGTAAACACAACAGAAACCCTAGTCACGCACAACTTTGAATCTTCACCGTCGATCAACTGAGATCAGACAGCTGTCATTTAAATGTCATTGGACCGTTGAAAAAGGCCTCCACTAGATTGCATTCCTCACAGGACCTAATGTCGCTGCAACTTGCATTGGTGCAGCAAGCAACATCCGTTGATCTCATAGCTCGACACCCGACTGCCGTTGACTTCCGTAGACATCTGTGTGATATACCCGGTGCTCATTCTTCAAGTTAAACATCAGGTCCCTTTACTATGGAAGTTAAAACATCACCGTTCATCTGATGCACATGCACATTTGTGGCCTTTAAGTTGCTCCAGGGGGGACAAGGGCAGAGAAGTCGCAGAGAGATGGCCGGGTTGGGGAGACATCATGGCGAAGTCACCGCAGCCGAAGGGAGTCACACCGAAGTCATTAAGCACATTGGCCAAACAGAAGGAACTCAAGGAGACATCTGGCCAAAGGAAGGATGCTACACCGAACACTCATCATAGTCGGCAAGAGAAAAAGGACTCGGGAAGTCATCAAGGCGACAGTGAGAAAAGGGCACGAAGTCATGCCGAGGAGCCCATCATATCGGCGAGACATCATCAGGTCGGGGAGACATCATACAGAGTCAAAATGCTTCATCAAAATGTATTTCCTTTATGTACTATCCATTCACCAAGACAAGGGCACATCTCTCACCGAAGCAATCCTTTCACTTTGTTCACAGTCGCTATAGCCACCTACCATCAGCGCTACATCATAGAGATTTCACCAAGCTTCATCGAAGACACCATTTCAAGTCACTGTGACTTATAACTTCTCCTGCCGATGAATTCACTTGTCAAATGTATGTTGCTGAGACATTTGATGTTTCTTACCGATGCACCCTTGCATTCACTTTGTCGCTATAGCACGCAATCCTCGATGAGAGGTTATGTAGACATTACATTGTTATACTGAGAAGCCCTTTAGACACCTATTTTCCAATAGAATTTAGGACTCTCACCAAAAGCCACATATTGAACCACCGTCGGTAAGACCCAACCCCATCGCCATGACCACATATCGAAATATAAGTCTCACTAAAGCATTAAGTCCTCCACCACCGGTCGGCGTAACCTAATGACATTGCCGAGACCTTTCAACGAAAGGTATAACTCATGCCAAAGACTTCCATATGCTCTTTTCGGTGAGACCAAGAGGAGTTTGCCAAGACTTATTCCAAAAATCCAGACTCCTGCTGATACACCTCCATCCACCATCAGTCGGTGTGACCTTCAAAATTCGCCGTGACTTCACACCGATGGCACTACACTTTGCCAAAATGCTCATTCAAGTCAGTCGGTGTGACATTTCAATTTCGATAAGACCTTATGCTAACTGTATACCATAAGCCGATAGAGAATACATTCTGTCATCGAAATACAATAGAAGTCTTGCCAATTGCACCCTGAATGATAAATTCAATCGCCAAGACTTCTGAAATGTCTTGCCGATAGGAAACTCAAACATTTCAAATTGGATCAGGAAGACTCTTCAAACAACCAAAACCTGTGATGTGCAAGGAGAATTATTCTGAGATAGATCAACAATGAGAACATACTAAAAAGGATTTTGACATCAAGGGAAAACCATATGATCACAACTAAGATCCAACAAACCCTTGGCACGCTGAGCTCAACCCTTGTGGGAGCCCATTTATCCCACATGCCAAAATGAAAAACACCCCATAGCTAAATTTTTATCATGAAAAACAAGAGTACACAACTAGACAATGAGAGAACCAAAAATGACACTAATATTGGCTCCAGTTGGGGATGTATGCCCCTGGTGAGCATAGCAAGAATTTAGATCACTAGGAGAGCAGACTGGAGAGACAAAAGGCCAAAAATAGACTAGGAGCTAACGAGACAGGGTTAGCAGACACAGCAAAACAAAACTGACCAGAAAAGCGAAAACCTAACCTAATGTTCATGGAAAAAGAAATTCTTCAGATGAAGCACCACTTCAAGAATTGTCCATGAACAGGAAATTCAAGAGTCACATTGTTGATTCTTTATTTCATTTGATGACACTAGGCCACCAAATGAAAATGTGAAGCCACAGTTTTCCTCTGTCAGACACAATTTTGCTAAATGAGCTAACATTCCCTAACTTGTGCTTGCCTCTGCCAATCTGCAACAGTATAGATGAATGCACCTCTGTAAACACAAGTATCTGATTGCCTCTGTGCAAGTGAAAAATTGTTCTTTGTTTAGTCTTATCTTCAACTAGCAACCAGATCCAATAAACTTTATCATTGCCACACTCTTGATTCTTTGATTCTTTATCATGTGGTAATACATGTGAATACTGATTAAGACTACATAAAAACATAGTTTGATCACAATTAGCTACCTAAAAAAACATGTTAGTACCTCTCAACAGGCTGTCATATTCATCATTATAAACATGTACATGATCCTTATGCATTTGAAAGTTAGGCATACTTTCAAAATGTTGACTGTTATGTGACAACAAGCTGTCATATTCACTATTTACATTGCCCTGAAGCTGAAAACAACTAGCTCTAATGCTCTACATACTGTCATATTCTGTGAAAACTTCATCAAGTGTATACAAAGGGATACACTCACCATTCAACACATCTTACAACTGCTCTATATAATTTTCAGTAGGAGGAGGCACATCATTAGTGGAGTGATGGTTTAAACTACTATTCCCACTTCCTCTTTTCACTTGGTTCTGTTCTTCATCATGTTGGCAATGAGAGTCATCAAAGGAATCTAACTCATCCTCATGGGTTGTCCAACTGTCATCATCATCCCAATCTTTCTCATCATTGAGCAACTCTGGTCTCAAACTAAAATCAGTGTCATCATGATCTGTAAGATCACCATTAGAAGGGGCATTAGAATCACTTGCATCATACCTTGCATCCTGCAGGTCCTCATCGTCAAGACCAATAAGAGTTGCCCACAACAACGTAGAGTTGTTATGTACAAACCTTTGATATTCAGTGGCTAACAAATCTGATATTTTTTCACAACTTAGTAGGTCAATGTTTTGTCCTACTCTCTCAACCACTCTTTCCTCTTCTTGACCTCCACCAGGACTGGATGCAATACCAAGCAACAAATTAGGATATCCCAAGGTATCTTCAAAAAGATTACCTTCATGAGAGTGAAACTTCACATCCTCATAGTCAAATCTGATATCCTCTAGAGCACTCCCTGCATCAGCAACCTCATTTTCCTTCTCATGAAGACTTGTGTCAAGATTGCACTCACTTGTGCACTTGAATTGCTTAACTATCTCATCACATTGCCGATTACACCTCCCTTCTTCAAAGAGCCAGTCCAACTGATGTTCCTCTTCGGGTTCTTGGCTTGGGAGACTCAAACTCTAATCTTCTGCTTGGGGCATCACTTTTGCAAGTTGTTCAAACACAACTTCTTGATCATCTGATGAAGCATCATCAAAGGTATCAAGGAACAAAGTCCTGAGCTGATACCATGAATCAATGGAGTGCACTAGTAAGCAAGTAAACCAATCATCAGCCACACCTTCTAAAGTCCTTATAAATAATTTCATGACAATATCCTCCTTCTCAACTTGACAGTCTCTAATGAAATCAATGAAACACTGCATATGTCTTGATGCTGAATCTTCAATACCACCTTTAAATTTGGGTAAATATTTATTGATTCCCCTAGGGGCAGCATGTGGGATACTTGGATTTTATCAAAATCCAAAGGGCTATATCTTTCATTATCATACGTCCTCTTATGAAGATAAGACTATGCCTTAAGCATGGTATCATAGCTTGTAGAGGGAGAATCAGGACAACAATGCATTTTGCAAATGAAACCTATCCCTCTACACTATACAGTTGCAACATTCAAACCTCCCTTGATGATAGTGCTTGATCTCACCAAATAAGGGAATAAAGTTTTTTTACACACCTGAGAACGTTGCAGCCATGGAACTATTCTTTGAATCTTCAACAGGTTCACCTTGACAGAGTTACCACCTCTTTTACAGAGGATTGAACTTAAAATGGTATGAAGCTCACTTACATGTAAATCTTTCTCTGAGTTCCATCTGACAGAGCACCATAGATCTTGTAGCTTTCAGGTTCACTGCAACAAAACTTTCTCCAGGCCTGAGATTCTTTACACTTTGAACATAACCAACATGGCACACAAAGATATGACTCTATTGCACACAATATGACTCATAAGGCCAGATTCAGCTCACTCCCCAATGGAGTCACCAATCTGTTGGTGACTCAGATGGGAAAATGAGAAATGCCACTTTGAATATCTGATTAAGAATTTTCTTTGTTATATCCCCAGTGGAGTCGCCAATCTATTGGTGACTCAAATGGGCAAATGAGAAATACCACTCTAAATATCTGATTAAGAATTTTCTTTGTTATATCCCCAGTAGATTCGCCAATCTGTTGGTGACTCAAATGGGCAAATGAGAAATGCCACTCTAAATATTTGATTAAGAATTTTCTTTGTTATATCCCCAATAGAGTTGCCAATCTGTTGGTGGTTTTTCTGGTAAACCAGGTTGGTCTCCTATTCTACCTATGGAGTAGCCAACTCCAATCAAGGGCAGCTCAGAGGACCTAGACCACTTGACAAGATCAAAAGATCTTCTACACTTTAGGCTCTACAGAACCAGGGCGGGTATACCCACACAATGCCTTAAACAAGACTGGACATTGCTTTTTATAGAAAATAGCTCCTGATGCCAAGCATTGAGGACCTCAAATAGGGCTAGATTCTCAATAGCTCAACCTTGAAGCAATGAGGAGGCAGGACACAAACTAAACATAAGATATTCAATGATTTGTAGATTAAAAGGTTTCTAAGAGGAACAGGCTGCATGACAGATCAGTGCCTAGTTTTGGGCCATGGAGTCAAGCACAACAAAGGGAAATCATCTACAAATAGACCTCAATCAGTGGATTTTGTTTTGTTGATGCCTTACATCAACTATCAGTGCCTTACACTAATAATCCAACTCCTGTAGCAACTAGACTCTTCTTACGGAATCCTACATGCAAACAAGTAGTCACTGCTATCTGTTCAAAGGATTTAACTGCTTCCTTGAAGCAGACCTATCAACAAACAACACAGTCTCATGAAGTATGAGAAGATGAACAAAGACACCTTATGCATTCATTCAAATGATTAAAAGAACACAAATAAGGAGACAGTCTGATAACATGCATGAGAGACAAGCGTCTTCATGTATTCCTACTTAACTGGTTGCATTTACAGAGGAATTCAACATTACAGTTCACATACTCAAAAATGACCTAAGACAAAACCTTAATCTATCCCAAGCTAGTCCACAAACTCAGAAAATGGAACTGAACCAAAGGAACCAAACCAAAGGGACCGAACCCTTCATCCTGGCCATGAATTCTCCCTTTATAGGAATAGGGAGAGCAACAAGCAACCAGCTAGGGAAATTACACATCAACAGACAAAATGACCAGTCTACACAGCCTGCAAGCCATGTCACCAGCTTCACCAAAAATCATTAAATGCTTTGTTTCAAGTGATCCCAAGGAAATCTCGATGTAGATCCGATCAGGTCAAAAGAAGCAGGACAGACATGGGCGGCCATGGCAACCAGAACAAATATGTCAGTCAACATTAAATCTGCCATAGAATCTACATGCTCATACTCAAGCCATGTCATCCTTGTCTCAGATCCACGTCACCATGAATGCTAGCTCGGCAGAGCCAGCGACCAACTCACTGTTGCCATGAATACCCCAGGATTCTAGTCCTTGCGCATAAACATAACAGAAACCCTAGTCACGTGCAAGTTTGAATCTACACCGTCGATCAACTAATATCAGATGGCTATCATTTAAATGTCATTGGACCATTGAAACATGCCTCCACTAGATTGCATTCCTTGTAGGACCTAATGTCCCTATAGTTTGCACCGATGCAGCAAGCGAGATCCGTTGATCTCATCGCTCGGTACCCGACTGCCGTTGACTTCTGTAGACATCTGCGTGATATACCCGACGCTCAATCTTCAAGTTAAATATCAAGCCCCTTTACTAGGGAAGTTAAAACATCACCATTCATCTGACGCACATGCACATTTGCGGCCTTTAAGTTGCTCAGGGGGGACAAGGGTAGAGAAGTCGTGGAGAGATGGCCGGGTCAAGGAGACATCATGGCAAAGTCACCGCGGCCGAAGGGAGTCACACCGAAGTCATCAAGCACATCAGCTAGACAGAAGGAACTCAGGGAGACATTTGGCCAAAGGATGGATGCTACACCAAACACTCATCATAGTCGGCAAGAGAAAAAGGACTCAAGAAGACATCAGGGTGACAGCGAGCAAAGGGCACAAAGTCATACCGAGGAGCCCATCATATCGGCGAGACATCATCAGGTCGGGGAGACATCATACAGAGTCAAAATGCTTCATCGAAATGTATTTTGTTTATGTGCTATCTATTCACCAAGACAAGGGCACATCTCTCACCAAGGCAATCCTTTCACTTTGTTCACAGTCGCTATAGCCACCTACCATTGGCGAGACATCATAGATATTTCACCAAGCTTCATCGAAGACATCATTTCAAGTCACTGTGACTTATAACTTCTCCCGCCGATGAATTCACTTGCCAAATGTATGTCGCTGAGACATTTGATGTTTCTTACCGATGCACCCTTGCATTCACTTTGTCGCTATAGCATGTAATCCTCATTGAGAGGTTATGTAGACATTACATTGTTATACCAAGAAGACCTTTAGACACCTGTTCACCAAGAGAATTTAGGACTCTCACCGAAACCCACATATTGAACCACTGTCGACAAGACTCGACCCCATCACCATGACCACATACCAAAATATAAGTCTCACCGAAGCATTAAATCCTCCACCACTGGTCAGGGTAACCTAATGACATCGCTGATACCTTTCAATGAAAGGTATAACTCATGCCGAAGACTTCCATATGCTCTTGTTGGTGAGACCAAGAGGAGTTTGCCGAGACTTATTCCAAAAACCCAGACTCCTGTCGATACACCTCCATCCACCATCGGTCGGTGTGACCTTGCAAATTCATCATGACTTCACACCAATGGCACTACACTTTTCCAAAATGCTCATTCAAGTCAATCGATGTGACATTTCAATTTCCATAAGACCTTATGCTGACTGTATACCATAAGCCGATAGAGAATACATTCTATCACCGAAATACAATAGAAGTCTTGCCGACTGTAGCCTAAATGATAAATTCAATCACCAAGACTTCTAAAATGTCTTGCCGATAGGCAACTCAAACATTTCAAATTGGATCGGGAAGACTCTTCAAACAACCAAAACCTGTGATGTGCAAGGAGAACCATTCTGAGATAGATCAAGAATGAGAACATACTGAAAAGGATTTTGACATCAAGGGAAAACCATATGATAACAACTGAGATCCAACAAACCCTTGGCACGCTGAGCTCAACCCTTGTGGGAGCCCATTTATCCCATGTGCCAAAATGAAAAACATCCCATAGCTAAAGTTTTATCATGAAAAACAAGAGTACACAACTAGACAATGAGAGAACCAGAAATGGCACTAACACTACCCTTCTAAGCTTAGTATGGATAGAAGAGAATATTTCTTACCTTTCTTTAAGGGTTGGTCCTTGACTATCCATTTCCTAATCATAAGCCTTACCCTTTACTCCAAATTTGACATCCTCGGTGTTAGAATCATTACTTACAATTTAGAATTAGGGAGTTGTTAAGGGTGCTAATAGGATCAATAAATAATGTTAGAAAATGTAGTGAATTTTTTTTAATGATTTTCATCTTTCTATTATTTATCTATTCCCTATATATAGGAGGTTTCAAATGGATCAATTCATCACTTCATATTTTTCTTTCTCATCATAAGTGAAACTTGGAGCTTGGATTGGATTACTTGTTAAGGAGATCTTGAGGAACATTTTTCATGGAATTATCTTATAAATGAATACTAAAACTATAAACAAATATTGTAACTATCATGGTTTCTTCTTGTTTGATAATGTTGATCTCCATTTTAGGTTCAAATATTGATATTATCTTCTTACTATTTTTATTGCTAGAGATACATAGGTTTTGATTATTTGGAGGTTATATTTTCTCACAAGGATTTTTGTATGGTATGTAAACCTCTCTCTCTCTCTTTCATTATTTTTATATATTTCATTTTAGATATATGTGGTTTATTCTAAAATGTTACTAATTGTTACAAATTAATTATACCACTATACCATATTTTCTAATAAAGTGAATGTGGAATAATTTTGTATTAAATAGTTAATGTAGAAAACTATTTAAATTTCATTATAATTGGTATCCTAGGCACCATGATGTAATGAATAGGGGTGATCTAGTTTCCACACTGACTTATTTATTACATCATGGTTACTATGAATAGTTGGTTTAAGTAATTCTTTGATAAATTTATTTTGTAAATCAAGAGATCGTGTTAGGGATGATGTAACTTAGAATGAAAGGATTAAAATATTATGAAACAATTATTTATATGCTCACTTGGTCCATGGTCACACTCAAATAAATATAAAATAGTAATTATAAGGCTCATATTAACCATTGTATATATAATGCCTTTATCAATTCATGTGAAATGTATCTATAGATACTTAAGGTAATAACTAGAACCATTCAATAGCACAATATTTTAAATTATTTATAAATAGCTTGGCCAACAATCTAGATCCTCACATAAAAATTAACACATGGTGCACTAAAACATCTTATGTGTGTATTAGGGCCATATTTTGCATCATACATCCCAAAATGATTTTCCTAAAAACCCATAGATATTAGATGTGTAACAATCTAAAATACTAATTTTGTATGCTTAACATCCTTAAATTCATTATTGTCTTGTTCATTAGTCATTTTCCCACTATTTTCTCAACTTGATATATATTTTGCATCATTGAAAATCTAGTGTAGATGAAATACTAGTGATAAGAGAAGGTTAGGGGCTACTAGGATGACTATACCTATATGATTATGATTGGTATAAGAGGTGGAGGGTGTAATGATTTGGCAAATAGGAATTTAGGAAGAAATATAAGAGGTATGTGCATAGGCATAGATTAATGAATATTCATGGAAGGGATGACATTGTAGACACCTAAAATGTGACCTTACACATTCACACCTCATTTTAGCCTATCCTAACCTATTAATTAAATAAATGCTTGTTATTTATTTAATTAATTTCCCATTTACCTTTATCCATCACCTTTAATTAAATAAATCCATATTTATTTAATTAAATCTAATCTTTACCCTTATTCCTCTAAATCCCCTAACCCTTTCTTAGGTTAATTAATCCTTGATTAATTAACTTTATCCCCATCCTAAACCTCATTATCCCATTCTCCAAATTTTGACTCCACCCAAGTTAATAAATTTTTGGTTTATTAACTCAACCTATCCCCATTAATCAATTAATCCTTGATTAGTTGATCTTAATCTCATCCCTAATAATCATTATGATTATTTCCTAATTTTAAATTCCTACATCTCACGTACCCCCACTAACCTCTTACACAAGCCACCCTATCTCTTACACAAATTTAATGCCTCTCTTCCCAATGTGTGCTCACACATGTGTGAGCACAACTCCCCATTTCACCTCTATCCATCTTGTGACACTTGTCATAAGGCTAATCAATCCTCATCCTTGATCCAAACCTCACCTTCTCAATCAATCTCAACCCTCCATTAGATTCAATCCTAGCCATTGATTCCTCTCACCAAAATTATATATAATGAGGCCTTGGCTCTCATTTCATAGAAAAAAAATTCTCCATATCCATATACTGTTCAAATCTCCATCAAATTCATATATATCCATACCATCATCATGCTAAAATTATGAGCAACCACATCCCTTCAATCATTGGAGCAAATCTACAAGACAAGGGTGCATCTTGTGAGCTCAATCCATGAAGAGGAAGGAGCAAGGAAGGTATAACATCTTTATGTTTATTTCTTATGAATTTTCATCTATTTATCTTCATATACATCTTTCCCATATTCATTTTGGCATTCTTGGTGGCTTCCCACCCATTTTTTCTAATGTTTCATCAAGTTTTTATCCGTTTTGAAGCTCCAAGTGTCATTTATGGGAAAATACTACAAAGTGGCACCTAAGTTAAGACTTGTGGTGCCTAAGTGAATATTTTTGGTACCTAATTATAGAATTGTGGTTCCGAAGTTCAAAGTTGTGGTGCTCGTGTAACCGAGAACTATGCTTCCATTTTTTGGCATTGTTTTCATCATTCTAAACTAGATCTAGGGTTTATTTGACTTCTAGTATCTTGTTTTGTTGGTATTAATTGTCCTAACACTTTTTTCTTGCATGTTCATCCATCATTTTCATTCCTAAACTAGGTGTTTTTAAAGTTCTCTAAG